>QEPC01014029.1:156231-166342 GCA_003113815.1 Sphenodon punctatus
TCAGGGTTCTGGGGCCAAGTTACAGGCAGGGAGGGCTGTGGCCAATATGTATCTAGAAGCTGCCACTCTAGCCCCAGAACCCACCGTCATGGGTCTGGGGCCATCATTCCTCGCACAGAGGCGTGTCATTCCACCGCATCAAGAAACAGCCACTCCAGCTGCAGGACCTGCCATCAGGGTTCTGGGGCCAAGTTACAGGCAGGGAGGGCTGTGGCCAATATGTATCTACAAGCTTCCACTCTAGCCCCAGGACCCACTGTCATGGGTCTTGGGCCATCATTCCTCACACAGAGGCGCTGTCATTCCACCGTATCTAGGAAAAGCCACTCCAGCCCCAGGACCTGTCATCAGGATTCTGGGACCAAGTTACATGCAGGGAGGGCTGTGGCCAGTATCCAGAAGCTGCCACTCTAGACCCAGGACCCACCATCATGGGTTGGGGCCATCATTTCATGCTCAGAGAGCCTTTTTCTGAATGCCCAAACCGAACCGAACACGACCGAACTGAACGGCCGACCCCAAAATGCGGGGACCAGACTAAACGGCCGAACCGAATGGGCGAATCGAACCAGACTGAACCGAACAGCTGAACTCGAACCGTGATCTGTTCTCCCATCCCTAGAAGAGACCCAGCTTTTCAAGCGTCTCTTTGAACGGAAGCTGTTCCATACCCTTTATCATTCTCGTTGCCCTTCTCTGTACCTTTTCTAGTTCAGCTATGTCTTTTTTGAGATGGGGTGACCAGAACAGCACACAATATTCCAGGTGCGATTGCACCATTTATTTGTATAGAGGCATTATATGACATCTTCAGTTTTATTCTCTAGCCCGTTGGGAATAACTCCTAACATTCTGCTCTCTTTTTTGACTGCTGCTGCACATTGGGCTGAGGATTTTAGTGTATTTATTGTTCACAATCACTCCCAGATCCTTTTCCTGAGTGGTAACTCCTAGCTTAGTACCCAGCAATGTATACGCATAGTTTGGGTTATTTTCCCCTATGTGCATCACTTTGCACTTGTCCAAATTAAATCTCATCTGCCATGTAGATGCCCAGGCACCCAGCCTTGTAAGATCCTGTTGCAGTTCTTCACAGTCTGCTCGTGATAAGGGCAGCGGTTTACTACTTATATCTAAGGGGCTGCAGAGCTTTTCTAAAATTCATGACTGTGCTTGAGGGGTGCCTTGGAATTGTTTTGTCCAAATGCTACAAGTGAGTTAACCCCCTCTGAGGGCTTTTGGGATCCATTTTAACCAATGGGTAGAATGTTCACTATCTCCTAATGTAACACATGTGCATTCAGCCTTTAGCCTAGGCAGTGCGCTACCTCCCACTCCAGCTGCCTTGGCAGCATCATGGGGTAGAGTGGGGAGAAAACAACACCACCCTCCTATCCGGTTGCCTGTATCTCAATTTCCCCTTCGTACCTTCCCGATCCTTGGTCCTCTCTGCCTACCTCTATCTCCAGTCCAGCTGCCACCATGACCACATGTGCATGTTCCTCCCCTGCCCATAAAGACTCACAGTCACCAGTCCCAACTTTGCCTCTGCCAGCACCACGCCTCCACCGGGTTGTTTAAAAGGCCTGTAGCAGCATGCACATGCCCACTGGGGCCAAAACCATGATCCCTATCTGAAATACTGGGATTACATGTCCCAGCATGCCAGTATGAAACTGCCATGTTTTTTTGTCTAGCATGCTGGGACATGTAGTCCCAGCATGCCAGATAAAGAACATGGTGTTGGTCCCAGTGCACATGTATGTGCTGCTGTGGGCCCTTTAAACAACCCAGTGGAGGCAAAGGAGGCATCCTGGTGCGGGCGGCAGTAAAGGAGGACTGGTGCTGATGGTTGCCTGGGGAGAATAAGAGAGAGAATTGGTGTGCTGTGTGCTGTGTGTGGGTGTGTGCGCTGAGGGAGGGGGGAGTGGCTGAGTGAACATGGGGGAGTAAATGTGTGTGCATGATGACTGAGTGAATGTGTGGGAGTGTGCTGGGTGTGTTCAGGGTGTGTACATGTGTGTGAATGTGTGCCAGGGGAGGGGTGAGTGAGTGTGTGTAGGGGGAGGGAAGGGGAGGAGGAAGCGACTCAGTGAATGTGTGAGAGTCTGCTCTGTNCTCATCCCAGGAACCCTACCCCTAAAACTCCGCAAAAGAACTTTTCTTGCCCCTCCCCCAACCCACAACTACATACAACCCCTCAACTAACCCCATCTAGATGTGTATAAGAGACAGGTGTGTGTGTGTGTGTGTGTGTGTGTGTGTGTGTGAGAGAGAGAGAGAGAGAGAGAGAGAGAGAGAGATGTACTGTGGCTCATTGTGCTGGTAAGTTATGGGGACTCAATGTGCTAGTCCTCCTAAGAGGATGAAGGCCAAGCATGCTTCCCTTGTATGTGTGTGTGGGAATGACTGAGTGATTGTGTGTGTGTGCCGGGAGGGTATCAAACTAACATTGGCAATGACCTTGTGGACAGCTTTTTTATCGGATCCTCTCCTCAGCTGAGCTCTGTGATCCTTGGTGTAGCTCAGCCCTAAGATTTGTCCTAATTAACAAGGAGTTAGTGTCATAGCCCTGTTTTCCAAACAAAACCCCTTCTTCTTTGCGTAAATGTAACTAAACAGAAGTTATGCCCTGACTCACACTCCAGCACAGAGGGATTTGTTTACACATAAACCAGCCTCCTTGAAGATAGTCAGACAGCTGTGCCCAAATGCCTGTCTGAGTTTGAGGGTATCATGACATAATCTGGAGCAATTAGCGATTAAATGAACTTTCCACGGGACACATTTGGTCACCGGGCCTGAGGTTTCCCACCCCTGCACTAGGCTATTCTGAAGTCTATGCTAGAGTTGTATGTGGTGAAGCACAGCTAGAACTGTGTGGCATCTGCACATTGCAGCAGGCACTTCAGTCTATGCCCTCATCCCAGATTTCCTAGTGGCTCCATGAAGATAATGAGCAAATGAGAGGAACTAGGGACTATGAAAGACAGGAGTCTGGTGGTTGAAATGCAATTTCCCATCACTTCTCTTTGGGGAAGATCCCTCCATGAAGGACGTGGACCATTTTGGTGAACCCCACTCACCTCCTTTAGATGGAGCTGTGGTATCTTGTTGCCAACCACAATGAATTCTTCTGAATCATGAGAATGCATGTCTCCCCTGTGTCCATTGACAAGGCAGAGATCATCTCTCAGTGCCACTATGTAAGGCATTGGATCATAAACAGCATTGGAGGGATCAGGCTCGTTGTAGAGTCCCCCAGGATCAGGTCTGTTGCCAAGTCAGGTGACAAACCCAAAGAGCAATTAGAGCACAGCGTCAGGCTATGGGCAAAAGGGACAAGGACAGTAGTGAAGGCCAGGGACAGTCCAGAAATAAACCAGGGTGCCAGTCTAAAGAGGCTGGGACAAAACGCTAGACAAAGACTATGGGGAAGGAGCAGAGGATCGGCTGAGCACTGGCGAGAGCTAAGTTTCTGGAAGAAGAGCTGGCAGTGAGCCCAAGGAGCAGGCAAGCACAAACACAGACACGTTATTATCCCACCCAGCTTTCTCTTCCTGCTGTGAGGTCTTTTATGCTAGGAAATAACCAATTGGGTGAGTGGAAAATGAGGAGAAACCCTCCAGGTAATCCAACTCCCTGCTTGAGTGCAGGATGTCTACAGCTACAGTGGGTGTTCCTAAATGAGATGCAACCACACATGGACACCCATCAACCACCCAACTGACTGCTCATGTAAAGGTGGTGTGGGGAGATGCACGCTCTCATGACCCACACAGCACCCACTCATGCCAACTTAAAGGGCACTGGAGAAAAAGACAGAGTGCCCCGCGTGGGGAAAGACAGTGCATGGGAACAGGTGCTCATGCTTCCCTGGCTCATTTGAACCAGGGTGCCCACCCATGCCAGCGGACTGGTCTGCAGCACCACTGCCTCCCAGTCCTTCCCCTAGCCCTACCGGGAACTCTTAAATGGATAATGGCTGCCTGTATGAGTTGTTTGAAGGGCCAGTCGGTGGTGATGGGGGCTGTGGAGACTGCCTGCGTGGGTGCGGTGGCCACGCAGGGAGTCACACATTAGAATCCCTTCCCACTCACTCCATGTTCATGTGTGCTCCGTGGCTGTACCACTCAGTGGACATACCCCCTCACCCCAGTCTTGCTCGTTTAAAAACACCCAGTGTCTCAGAGAGATGTCTTTCCAGCCTCTTTTTGAAAGCCTCCACAGCAACCACAGCAAAGTAAATCCATGCAAATTACCCTAGTGATACAAGATGTTAGCTGGTTAGCTCTCAGGTTTCAAGCATTTACGGAGAAAATGTATAGAAGCAGGCAGCTGCCAATTAGCACCCACCAACATTTGTTAGATCTTAATTTAATGTTTTCTTTCTCCAAATCTCTTTGGGATAAAAAAGGAATGTTCTAGATATGTAAACAGGGGATCATAACTACTGCACCATCTCTTTCCTGGGCAAGAACTCAGTAAGTCAGACTAGATAGATATTTCTTTAAAAATCAAGATTTGCTCTCAGTCATTTTCTGATGCCAGTAATCTTGATTTCCAGTTATTCTCCCTCACTGCCTCAGACCCATTGCTCCACACACAAAGGGCGCTGTTAGATGATCCCGCTCGCAAGCAGGATCGTTCAGTGCTGGCATCTTCCCCCCGCCTTCCTCTGAACGCTGTGTCTGATGCTCATAAGCGCATCAGACCCGGCGTCCAGTGTTTGTGCGCATGTGCGCCCTTCTGCGCGTGCGCACTTGCCAAAAGAACTTGGAAGTGCGGCGTAAAGCCGGCACTTCGGGGATCCGCATTGGAGGGGGCAAGATCGCCTGCCCGGTTTAACGCGGGGGAAGATCCGGCTGCGCTGTTTAAACGAGCGCCAAGAAATGCGGCTAATCAAAGGATCAGAGAGGGATCAAAGGATCAGAGAGTTTCTTGTCTCATTTAAAAGCACCCAAACACAATTGGCATTTTACAGGAGATAAAATGCGACTGCATTGCTTAACAGCAGCTAACTGTGAACTAGTTATAATGAAAATTCCAAGTGATAGAAAGTACTAAGAAAAATAGCATAGAGATTAATAAAAGAAACTCAATTTCATTATTATTTCAGCATTTTGAAATTCAGCAGGTCAGCCAAACCTGGGGCACCAACCTGGAGTGGATCTCTTGTCCATCTGTGGGGTGAACCCACGTTGCAGCTCCATTTGTGGCCGGCTGTTGCCCTAGGTGACATCATAGAGTTGTGAGTGCCAGTCAAGAGTGTCAAAGATCACTCGAAACTCTATGGTGTGTGTGTGTGTTGGGGGGGGGGTGTTGCACAAACTGGGGAAACTACCAGATCCATCGTAAGCAGACCCGGGGGGAGGGGCTGAAATTGAGTGGAAGTGGGGGTGCACCCCCAGACAGTTCCACAGGCAGGCAGCCTCCACATCCATCTATTTACACCTAGTCTTTTAAAATGGTGTGCCCTATTTCTAATTTGAATTAAAATATAGGCCTCCACTTGCACAGATACAGCATCCTGCTTGGAATATAATTAAGATGCTCATGAATACAGCACAGCTTATAGAAGCTTTGTCAGTCACTAGGGTAAAAATAACCTGTCACACTATGATCTAAACCCAGCTAACATTTCCTATTACAAGATGAACACTTCATGAAGTCAGCTTCACAATGGTAGAAAGTTCTGATATTGAAGAATCAAAAAAAAACATTGAAGACAGGAGTGGGGCGGCTTCCAACAACAGCTCTTTTTATGTCTGTCCTGCCACAGGTCCTCTAGCAGAAGGGCAAGCTGCACCTGATAGTCAGAGGATGTGGGATCTAAAAGCATGGCGGTGTAGGGAGGATATGGTCCAGCAGCTGCTGAACGAGACTACGTGTTGGGCAAATGAGATCTGGTACACCATCCACAGGCTGACAGAGGAGCACCGGTGTTTCCTGCAGCAGTCATCAACCCAGCACAGGGACATCACCACTGAGGACCTCAGGAAACAATGGATGGAGAGGTGAGATTGGGAGCACCACATGTGGCAGATACAGGGCTTGCAGGGGTCCATGGAAAGGAATGGACAGTCACCCAGGAACTTCTTATTTATTTATATGCTGTCCTTCCCTTGATGGCTCAGGGTGGCTTACAATCAATAAAAAATCCACTAAAACATAAAAACCCCATTCCTCATCCCAGGAACCCTACCCCTAAAACTCCGCAAAAGAACTTTTCTTGCCCCTCCCCCAACCCACAACAACATACAACCCCTCAACTAACCCCAGTCCCTATCCCTGCCGGCCAAATGCCTTACCAAATAAAAATGTTTTGTACTGCCTCCAGAAGCTCAGACTCGGGCTCGAATGAACTTCCAAGGGAAGGGAGTTTCATAATATCAAGGCAGTGACCAAGAACGGGGCATACCTTCATCCCATATATGGAACCTGCAGGAGGCTCCAGCCAACTACAATGGAGCACGGTAGGACAGGCAATCTTTCAGATATGTGGGGCCCACACCATTTAGGTCTTTAAAGGTCAATACCAGGACCTTGAATTGTACCTGGAAAGCTACAGGTAGCCAGTGAAGACTAAGGACTGGTGTAATGTGCTCCCAACAACCCATCCCTGAAAAGAGCTGATGGGAGCCCATGTCTGGGTGCAACTGTGTTGATGGCTATAGTCAATATGTCATTCCATAAAGCAGCCAGGTCATTGGGTAAATCCCCCAGAGAGTTCTGGAAACCAATCAGACCTATTAATCTCCAAGGGGAGACCATTCTAATCAGTCCACCTCCCCAATGAGGGCATAGGAGGTTAGGGATTTAGACCCTCAGAAGATACCTGACAACAGTGTTGTACCAACACCCCCGATAATCAGAACCCCTGTTCCCAAGCCAGCACAAAATATCAAATCCAATGTGTGTCCTGCCTATTCCTAATGTGTCGTGCTATAGAATAGGCCATGGTTGTTATGGTGGCCATGAACTCCTATTCTGCCTCTGAAAAGCCAACTTCAGCATGTATGTTGAAATCACCCAAGATAATAAGTCTGGGCGATCCCAGCACCACCTCTGAGACCAGCTTGGCTAGAGCGGTCAGGGAATCAGTCATGCAGTGCAGAGGTCGGTACACCAGCAAGATCCCCAATCTATCACCAGACAAATCCAACACGAGGTGGACACCCTCCATATTAGACTAATCAGGTACCAAATACCCCCGAAAAGACAAGGCGTCTTTACAGATCACAGCCAATCTGCCTCCTCTGTTCCTGACCCTAGGCTGATGCTGCATCGAGTACCTGGCTGGCACTATCTGGGACAAAATTGACAAAGAAGGCACCTCAGCCAGCCAGGTCTCTGTAATGCAAATGAAGTCAGCAGTCTCAACCTAAATAAGATCACAGATGGTCTATGTTTTATTCACCACTGACCATGCATGGAGCAACATCAGTGTCAGATCAGGACCCTACTAGCCTTAACCACCCAAATATCCTGAAACCAAGATGGGGGCGTGGGGGGAAGTGGAACACAGGGACAGAGACCAGGTCTCTCTCTCGATAGTCCCAGTGGTCTATCCTTCCCCCACCATACCTCCCCATGCCCAACATGAACCCAATGACTGCCCTTCTCCCCAGCCCCTCCCAAAAAGCTCATCCTGGCACCTGGTTATTAATCCCCACCCCCAGAAGAGCCCACAAGGACCCAGGAAGGTGGGTAGTCAGAGAGTGTCTCCCATCGCCAGCAGTGCCAGCACCCCTAGAGGTGGAGTAGCTAGAACAGCAGGCAGAGGGAAACCCCTCTCCCTTCTTCCCCCATGCTCATACCCCCCTCTGACAGGGGGACATGGCACTTCTTCCCGGCAACCTCTTCCCTTGTTCCCCCTCTGACAGGGGGCTATGGCACCCCCTTTCACTGACTTCCCCTGTGCCCTTAACCCCTCTAACAGAAGGGCCCTTAGCATTCTCTCGCACCTTCTTCCTCTGTGTTTGTATCCCCCACCATCATGAGGGGGCATGACACTCCCTCCCATCCAGTCCCTGTGTTCCTGTAACCCCCTCAGGAGGGCCATGGCACCTCCTACCCTCTTACCCATCTTCCCAGATGCCTGCACTCCCCCTTCCCCACAGAAGGGCTAGAACATTCTCTCCACCCATGACAGTCCAAACAAACCATTCCCCCAACCATAAAAACAAGTTAAAAAGAAACAAACCATCCCCTACCCCCAAATAGGCCCACGGACATCCTATAAATGGCATCTGCATGCAGGCAGCCACCAGTCTTAACCCTGCAGAGCAGGGAGCTCCTATTTATGGGAGCCGGTGATGGGTGATGGGAAGTCCAGGTGTAGCAGCAGGTCACAACAGCACAGTCCCAGCAACAGTTTCCCAATCCACCTTGGAGCAGTCCTTAGGGATGCAGCGTGCTCTCCTCTACCATGTGGAAGTTGCACCATTGCAACTTCCACTATCACTGCCACACTGGGCAGAATTAATGACCCCGTAGGAGGCCTCTGCTAAAGACCCTCATGACTACCCCCCTGAATCTCAAACACCTGGGTGGGTCTTTCCATCAGCCAAACCAACGGACACAGGGCCTCGGACTCTGATTCCCTGTGGTCACCCACATAGCTGCTAGAGAGGCACAGCACCACCAGAGCTTCCACCCTGAACCAGGTGATGAAGGCACCCCACAATAGCCTGCACTGAAGCACCCTGACCAAAATGCTACAGAGTATCTCGAGGCTGTTGGTAATGCCTCAGTGCCAGGTGGAGCATATGGCTTGCAATGTGTGGATATCATGGTTACATGTTTCTGCGCATCTGAAGAAGTCCTGGAGGACAGCAAGCTGCTCACTCTCCATTGCTCTCTCAATTAGATGGCTAGAAAGCCTTCAGACACTGTGCCAGAGCCTTTGAAGTGTTTCCGTGCCACGTGAAGTCACCAGTCTGCCATCACCTGGCTGAAAGCACACCTAGTTATTGATTGGAACAGTCCATGCACAACTGAAGGTCTGGATCTGACCCCGGCTGGGGAGGCTGCCCTCTGCTGGCCTTGTGCATCTTGCTCAGGTGCAGCTTGTGGCCAAAGTTGGATCAAAGCATCCTGTCGTGGGGTGGAGAGAGCTGAATGGGATTGCCCCACCACAGATGGATCTGTTTCTACTCTCAAAAGGAAGGGAGCTCATCAGTACCAGCTTGGGGCTTCTTGCTCCTCTGCTGCCTGAACTCAACATGGGGTCACAAACTCTCCCGGGGGGGGGGGGATTGCAAATGGTGGGTTTGTATGGGAGCCTCCCCTCCTGCAAAGAAGTGGTCAGGTGTGTCTCTGTAAGGCTCAAGATCGCTGTCTGTGAATTGCCCTGTGGGAGCTGTACTCCCCACATGGTTGGCACAGGCTAAGGTATTTCATTATCTATTGACCTTGGCAAATGGTTTTCTCTTGTTTTAAATGATCTGTGCCACTGCTGTCTGCCCTCCCAGGCTCAATCTGTGTACTTGACCATATACCAGCCCACCATGTCCAGTGTCTTCCCTTTTTCTGAGGCCCAGTGCATGAGGGCTGCCTCTGTGACTGCAGTGGCCACTCTGGGAGCCACCCATTTGAACCTGAGTGGGTGCTCCATGGCAGTGCCTTTCAATGGCCAGCCCTACCATCCCACCCCACCCTCATCGCCTTGCTCATTTAAGATCATCCTGAGTTGATAGTCTGAACAATCGTATTATGAAGAGACATCTCCACGATTCTCTTCTACCCTTCTCTCCCCATCCCAATTGGGATGAAAGTCTTCACCCACCTTCTTTGGAGGTATTCTCTGCTATCTTCTGCTGCTGCTTCCACCCGCTGAATTAGCCTGATTTACAAATCTGATCCACAGCTGGTTCTGAGTTGTCTTGCTGGTAGACACTTGAGTCCTTCTTGAGGAGAATATTACTCTTCTCATTTGAGAAATTAGGGTTCTTGAAAAGTAAAGCCCTCCCGCGACCCTCGCCGACTTTTCTCTACTTTCGACTCCCTTCTCAAACCCCCCTGCCCTACCCCGCCCTCTTCCCTTGCTGCTCAGGATCTTGCGTCGTTCTTCACCTCCAAGATTGACAAGATCCGTCGGAATATTGCC
>QEPC01014029.1:216251-267132 GCA_003113815.1 Sphenodon punctatus
AAACGAACGCAGCCGAACCGAACGGCCGAACCCGAACCGCGATCTGTTCGCCCATCCCTACTGGTGCACCAAAGAGAATAAGGCAAATAATTGCACCTCCCTCTCCAGAGTCAGCATGTGACATCACTGTGACATGGCTAGGTGCTACTACTTCAGGAAGTGAGACTCTGAGAACAATTCAGAACCTAAGCATTAATTTTTTCATATTTCCTCAAGTGTTCTGGTGACCATCCCAGTCTTTTTTAACCAGCCTTTATGCCTAACTCTCTAATTTACCCAAGGGAAATAACACTGCTTCATAGAAAGTATTCCACAACCTCATAGACTTTCAGCATGAATGTTATCTTGTCTATGTAATTTTAATATACTATACAAAATTTAATTGAAAAATATAATCTCCGCTATAGGATTCTATGGATTGGTTTAATTTTTTGTGGAATAGTTATCATTCGCAGTTAAAAAAATTTCAATAAGGGAACAAATATTACTGTTTTAACAGCAGTTGTTAAAATGAAGCATACACATAAGATAAAAAGTTAATTGTATTTCAGTTAAACTTATTATACATAACTAGGTTGTAAAGCACCATCAGCACAGTATATGGGAAAAACTGTAGACAGGTAAAATAGGTCACAAGCAAAATATAAACCCATGTTTATGTATGCAGACATACAATCAAATGCATTCCAGTTCAGTATATATTCCCAAAATCCAATCAAGCATATTTAAAACTTGCATCTTTACTATTAGTGTGTGATCCTACAAAGTGGATATCACTAACGTTAACACCTATTATTAGTGACTTGCACTGAAGTAAATTAGATTTATGCTGACGCTAAATGTGTATCTGTATTATCTGCTTGGAGAATCTTACTGATCAACAATTATTATTTTTTTAAAAAGAAAGGACTTAGATGTTATACTCTTCTATCCAGCAGACCTCTTAGACTCAAAATATTCATTGATTTCATAGATTGCTTCACATGGCAAAATAGAAGAGAAGGGTCTATGAACTATATTTTTGTGGCTTTTTCTAAAAGTACATAGAGGCCATTTTTAAATGGACCGCAGTGGGGGTGTGGCTGTGGTTGGGGTGCACCCGTTCCCACACCCATCTCCACCCATGGAGCATTGGGCATTGGAGCCCATTGCTCCATAGGTGATGGGTGGAGATGGGTGGGAGATGGCACGCACCCTCAGCCATCCCCCACAGCATTCACACGGGCGCTGCGTCCACTCATCTCCATGCAGGGAAACTGTGTGGAGATGGGTGGAGGAGCCTCATGTGGAAAGGGCCAAAGTTCAACAAGCACAAAAAGAATGCATCACATGGACAAAATGGCGGTATGTAGATTCTCTCATTTACATATTAACATCAATACTGCTAAGAATGGATAGATACTATCAAATTATGTGACTGCACATCGTGTATTTCCAAGTTACCCATTAATCTTTCAATTATGTTAAATTACCATGCTACATTTTAAAAATAGGTTTGAAAAACAGTTTAGTCAATGGTACTTTTAATGGATTTTTGGTAACCACTTGTACTTCAATTGGATTTAGCCTAGAGGTGAATGTGAAATGAGTTCCCTATATGTGGGTTCTCTACCCATACCCACAGATAGTAAACAGGCCATCCTTCCCCTGCTTACTTAGGGTTGAGAGGGTGTGCATCACCATCAACAGCAATCTGAGGTCTAGAGAACCTCGGAGGCAGACTGAGGCCCAGGCCAACCAGCGCATGTACGGGTAGCCTGCGTATGCATCAATCAGCTGGTCTAGGCTCCACTCCAGATCACGGACATTGCTACCATCTCAGTCCCAGGTAAGCAAAACAGTACTAAAAGAGGTATTATTCAGGTGCTGTTTGGGAATGTTGAAGTAACTTTATTGTGAGAGGTGGTTCAGGTACCACAAATTTGATAGGTTTACCTTGTTTTATTGGGTACCTATTTCAGCTCTATTTTAGCTGATTGGTTGATCAGCTGTTTGAGGCAATTTCGTTAATCTCATCTTTTTTGTATGGCCCTTTACAAACAGGCCAGCGGTGCGGGGGGATGGGTGGGTGCCGTGGTGGATGGGTGATACATGGATGTGCATTCCTTTGGACCCCCACCCACCTCCACCTATCTCCATGCATGGAGCATTGGATATTGGCGCCTATTACACCGTTTGTGGAGGTGGGTGAAGGAGGTGGAGGTGGAGGTGGGTGAAAGAGGTGGAGGTGGGTGGAGCACAAGAGCGCACATGCACCACCACCCTCCTCCATCTGCGACATGCCCACAGGTGCCCTCCCAACCCCCCTGAACCCTCCCCAGCATTTTCACGGGCACCCCTCCCTGCACACACATGTGGGGGGAGGGGCATCCATGTGAAAACAGTCTATTGTTTGGTTGTTGTTTTTGCTGTTAAATTAATTATCACACTACACAAAAATACAACTACCCCAAGTTTACAGAAGTTTTTCTTAACAAATTCATTGAAAAACCTCACATTGTTGTTGGTCAACTTCATTTCACCCATTGCACACAGTAACTTCCATCTCAAGGAGTAAAGAAAGATTACATCAGGAGTGAGTCTGGGAGCCATTTTGGCAATTCACAATTGGCTAGTGGGTGCTCCAAAAAGGGGAGATGTGCTCTGTTGTTCCCCTTGAATCAGCTGTTCACGCTCCTCTCTTCTGCCTGCCAAACAAACTCCAGCTTTAGACTGCCTACAGGTTGTAGGATTCTGGATTACACACATCAGGCCTTAAGTGCTGGTAATAATTAGAACTAAAATGGCTAGCTAAAAAAAATATTTGTCATTAATATGTGGTTAATATCTGATATTATGGATAACTTGGTAGTTGTTTGAGAACAATCCAGTAACCGCGGAGAACAACTGACAAACAAGATGACTGAATTTTAATGATTACCGTGTACTGAATTACCATTTACTATTTACTACATTACTTCAGATTCAAACCAGTTTGAACAGAGGAAGAAAATGTGTAAGAAAAGAAAAAATAAAATCAAACAGTAATTAAATGGTAATGCAGTAAATGGTACTAAACTGTGCTAAATTGAGTATACTAAACTGGATATCATTTGGCATTTCATGAGATGTCAGATGTCACAGTTACTGTGATATCCAGCCGGATACTGGGTAGTACCAGTTATTTGTTTCAGCTCTAGTAATAATCCTATTTTAACATTCATGAAACCAAGTCTTAGTAGTGGTACATAATTAAACTAACAAAGCATGAATAGCAGAAGACAACTACCAGAACTCTTGCCTTGCAATAGGGGTGTGAAATTCATTTTTGCTTTTTTAGTTACTAAAACTAACAGAGCCCCATTCGTTTTAGTAACTGAAGTCCTGAAAATGAATAAGCAAACAAAATTTGTTTGCTTTCATTCATTTTCATTTTTTTAGAAATAGAGGGGGAAAAAGATGGGGGGGGGATGTGCATGCACAAAATGGCCACCAGGGCTGTTCTACGCATGGCACTGGCAGCGGCGTCACCATTTTGGAAAAGGGCAACCAGTCTGTGCATGTGAAAAATAGCCACTGCCCATGTGCAGAATGGCTGCCCTTTTCCAAAATGGTGGCGATGCTGCTGCTGCCATTCTGACAAAGGGTGTGCATGCACAGAACAACAGTCCAGAAACCATTTTCTACATGCACAATGTTTTTTTTAAAAAAACTTCTTAAATTAATTTTTTTAAATAGCTTTGAAACAAAAAAGTTAAGGAAAGCAAACAGGTTTTTAATGGAAACCCCCAAACAAATGGATTTTTAAACAGAAAATGAAAATTAAAAGCAATGCTATTCTCTGTTCAGAACTTTTGTTGCAAAGAAACCAATGCTAACTGAATTCTAATCCTGAGCAGCCTAGCTAGCTTATGGAGAGTCAATAGGGCTGAAATGAGAATTATATTTTTTCTCACGAGAATCTCGAGCCCTTAGGAAGATCTTAGGAAGATTTCACTAATAGTGCAAGATCTGAACAAGAATCTTGTTTAAAAATAAAAGAGCAAGTGTGCATGTATAAAATTGTTGTTCTGTGCATATGCAGACCTTTTCCAAAATGGTGGTGATGCTGCCAGTACCATTTTAAAAAAGGGCTGTGAATGCACAGAATAGCCCTAGTAGCCCTTTTGCACATACATAGTTCTTTTTTGTTTGTTTTTTCCCTCCTGTTTCTTGTTGTGAATGCAGTGTGATTCTCTGCTCATTCTCGTCTGTTTCATCAAGAAACACAAGAATCATGAGGTTTTTTCCAAGCCTACAATTCTGTGATTCACTGTTGTTTCCAAACAACAAGACAATGGTCTCTAGTTCTTATATGAAAAATACATGAAATAAGTTATTTCCTGATCACAAAGGTTGCTCTCAATTATTTTCAGTGAGAATGCCAAAGTCACTTTGGGAAAATTTTATTCCAGGACAAAGGCCCTTTGCACATGGGTGCCCCTCACCTCCCACTTTGCACACATGTGCGGGTGGGAGGGTGTGCAAACGCCACGGTGGGGGGTGGATGGGTGAGAACCCATGGGAACACCGCGGGTGGTGTGTTTGGGTGCATGCACACTCCCCCACTTCACCCACCTCCACCTATCACCCACGCACGGTGGGAGTGGATAGGATGGTTCTTGGATGGTTCTGCTCATTCCTCTCAGGAAGGAGCCAGCAGGTGGTGTTGGGAGCTGAAACATCTAGCCCCAGGGACCTCTCTTGTGGCATACTGCAAGGTTTTATTTTGTCTCCATTATTGTTTAACATCTATATGCAACCCCTGGGGGAGGATGTGAGATGGTTTGGTGTGCGTTGCCACCAATATGCTGATGACAACCAGCTATATCATTCCAAGCCTGCTTCAAGGTGCTGGTTTTAACCTTTAAAGCCTTACATGGCTTGGGCCCCTCCTATCTGAGAGACTGCCCCACTCCTTGGGTCCTGGGACAATCTTTGCAGTCCACTGGGGGCACCTCCTTGGAGGTTAGCTGGGGGGCTACAGTGGAGAAGGCATTCTCGGTGGCCACACCGCGACAGTGGAACTCCCTCGCAGAGAAGGCTGAACTGGCCTGCTGGCCTTCCATTGGACCTGTCAGACCTGGCTGTTCATCCAGGTCTTTGGGGAAGGGAGTGGGTAGCGATGGGGGAGCTGGGTAGTGGGCAGTGGGTTGGGAGGGGATTTGTTTTGTTTTTTAGCTCTAGTGAATTGTATTTTATGATATATTCAGTTTTTATGTGTTTTTTATGTATTTATATGTTCACTTTTTGTTAGTTGCCCTGAGCTGCCCGAGGCAGAATGGGTGCAAGGCATCAAATTTTAAAAATAAAAATAAATAAATAAATAAATAACCACAGGTAGAAGGCTGCTTCCTGTAATCTGGGAAACTGGTATACAACCTGAAGCACACTTAGGAGTGGTAAAACCACACTCAAGTGTGGGCTTTGCTGGACTCTGGAACAGGGCTGACCTTAGAATTTGCAAGGCAGAGGACAAAGTTAAAATGCACGGTCCTTTGTGGCCCCTCCACCTTCTCCATTGCCCCATCCTGTTAGGGGGACCATCCGATAGGTGGTCATGTTTGGGGCCCTGCTCGGAGGGAGTCCAGCCCCCACATCCTGCCCTGATGAAAATGGGGACCACGTTGGTGGGCCCCCAGAAGTAAAGAATGGAGCCTGGGTCAGTCACCTGAGGTTGTCCCGTGTTCTGGAAGGAGGTGACTCTTCATGTGCATGAACAAGTGAAGGTGGGTGAAGGGCACAGGGCCAGCGCAAGGATATTTTCTGTCATAGACAGCCTCAGGGAGCCGCCACCCCTTCCCTCTCCACTGTGAAGCTTGGCGACAGCTGGATCGGGGTGGGAGAAGCAGCAGCAACAGTTGGAGGTCACAGGAGAGGCACTTCTTCAACTTGCTGCTCTAAGCAGCCCTTTCCCCAGATCCAGCATAGAATGTAGTGGCGGTGGCAGCAGGATCAAGGGCAGGAGCGACAGTGGCTGAAGCTAGATCAGGGGGGGAGCCACCTAGGGGACACCTCCTCTACTCCCATCCAGGTTCTGCTGCCGCCTCTCTGGGAAGGGGCACCTCTACTACTACTTATGATATCTAAAGTGCTATTAGTCATACACCCCCCCCTAGCGCAGAGCTCGAGCGGCCACTTGAGGCGCAAGTTGAAGGGAGAAGTTCTCTGGCCCCTCTCCCACAGTTGCTGCTGCTTCTCCTGCCCCAATTGGTAGTGGTGGCAGGGCAGGTGGGGGGGGGGGAATGGGACCCTCTCTTTTCAACTTGTCACCTTAAGAAGCTGCCTGAGCTACCTAATGGTAGTGCTGTCCCTGAATGGGCAATAATGACTAACTGTGAACGAGGTTTAGGCACCCACCTAAGTCTAGTACAGCATTTTGGGGTGCAACCTATTAATGTACAATCCCCTTGTGCACCAGAATGAATGAGGATTGTGCCCCATTGACGGTAAAAAACATTCCGGACTTGACATGTGCCAATCAGGACTGGAGCCAAACATCTTTTAAACCAACAACGGCACTCCTACTGGTTTTCTATCCGCTACAAGTGAGTTGGTGCATTACTCAACATTATTAAAATTGGATCTCAGTTAATAGACTTTGCCAGCAAAAGTCAACTGCCAATTATTATTTTTAAAGCAGTCTCAGATATTACATCTCCTCCTGTGTTACTCTCCAGATTGCTATGTTTTCTGCAGTTATTACAATTAGATTTCCCTTTTCTCTTCCATGGTGCTTTGTGAAACCCACGCACAAGGGAAATTGACTAGCAAATAGCTATACAGGGGGAAATTGTGAAATACATCCACCAAATGTTATCTAGGAAACAAAGTGAAAAAAGGGGGGAGGGGAATACTACTTCTGTTCTTTCAGTTAAAATGAAAGTATGTATTATTTGGAGATAAGTTAACTTCCCAAGTGAAATTAAGTGAATATTGTTCCTTTAATTAAAACCAGGGCCTTCCATTTTTCTTATTGAGATCATAGCAAATTTCAATAGGAACAAGAGGAGACTCTAGTATTAAGTACTTCCATACTTCCACATTTTGCATTACAAGGACTTTCTTTTAAACAAAACAACTTAAAGACAAGTAGAAACCACCACTCGGTCATCTCTTTCCATACTTCTCTCTGAAAATTTCAATAAAACATTTTTCTCCAAACCATCAATTCCTGTTACTTTGAGGGGAGAAAAATAGAGCACACTAGTGGAGTATTAGCTTTTACTGAGCTTTGAGATGTCACTGCAAATGCCAATGCCATTAGCAACAAAAGTGATAAAGCTTCACTGCAGCTGTGGTGTAACTAATTTATATTCCCTGATCGTATTATGGCTTAAATAATTGTCCAGTCACCTTTAAGGTTTGTATTCTCATCACAATAACAAAAAAGGATATGCTAGCTAAATTGTATAATTTTTTTATTTAAATTGGACATCAACAGAAAGCTCTGGATGTATGGATTAAAGGGCAAGAATTACACTGTGATTAATACTAAACTTCAGTAAAACAGTCAGATTATAATCTCCTCATAGTGAATCACTTTGAATAATTCTGTTTCTAATCAAGCACTGAAGGTTCTATTTGACAGCCTGATTGATTAAAGCATGTCAAGAAAGCTTCAGAAGATTCAGAACATCATTTCTGGCCTGTGTTCTTTCATTTCACGCAGAGAATCAGCCCATAATACATCAAAACAAACAAACAACACCTCCCCCTCCCCCCCCCAGCAAAACCCTACATAACAAAAAGACATTTTGTTCATCTGCCCAAAATTATATGTATGAAACAATATCCCATTCTCTCCGGGCCGGGTGCTCATGTCTGTGGCCAATCATCCTCCCTAGCACATGGATGATGTCAGGTACATGTAAAAAAGTATGAACAGCCCTGAGAGCAGAGGTTTGCCAGGATCTGGGGTGGAGAGTCATAGAAGCACTTTGCATACCAGCTCTGACCTAGAGCTGTTCTAATTTTTTTTCTAGAGGTCATCCAAGTCCTGGTAGAAATCCAGATTTAGGGTATGTAGAGGTAGTACATAGTCACCTTCTTCCCATCCTTTCTTGGACCACATATTGTGGATCTTTAGACATAACAAAGATCAGGTGTCAAAACACTTAAACACTTGTTTGGCCATTGTGTGTAGGGACCATAACAATCCCAACACTAATTTGCCCACCCGCTGAACACGCAATGTGAACACCATTGCATTACAAGGACAATTTGTGTGTTCCGGCTGGACACATGGCCAACGCTGTGTCTAACGATATCGCGCGGCGTGTTAGCAGGTACAACACGGAGAATGAGGCAGCAGCGCTTGTGTGCTGAGATCGGGGGTGAGCAAAATACCGATTTGTCCCAAGATGGGCTGTGTGTCTAAGCAGCGCCACATGGGGAACGCAGGGCCAAACCTGTGTTCCTATCAAGTTCAAAACACACATTCAGACATCTGTTGACGTTCTGTCTAAAAACACCCCTTGTAAAAATCATAGCACCAACATCACACAACACACCATAGCACATTGGCTTCAGTATTACAGACACACACAGACACAGGCATAATTAAATATTATTTGGCATAGATTTTTCCAGATTTTGACTATGGATGTAGCCACATCAGACAGAGTGGGGAGGCTACCATGCCTTGGGTAATACCCCACACTGGGCAGCCAGGCCATGTGATGCAGTGCATTGTGTGGCCAGCACCCACCAGATGTTCCGCTGCCCTGGGACAGGAAGAGTAGCTGTCACAGAGCAGCCTTACCCCAACAGAGGTAAGGGGCAGGGCAACCTGTTTGCTCAGGCCACACTTGCCCCACCATGCGGGGGTCACCACTGCGAGGCCTTGAGCAGCGGGTGCTTTCGCCCGTCGTGTAGTCATGCCACAGCCGGGGGCAGGGATCTCAGTCATGCCAGGGGAGGGAGGCAGGGCAGGACTGAGCGCCTGCTTGCGTGGCCGGCACTGTGACAGTCTGCCCCAGCCATGGCAGTACCTACTACCTCCAGCAGCAGCCATCCCACCCAGCTCCCCATGTGGGCTCTGCAGTAGGGCAGTGGTGACTGCCTGCCATGAGGCTCTGCGGGGATCCGGCTTCACCCAATGTCTTCCCTGGATTCAGGATAGTAACTCAGACTTGGTGACTGATGGTTTTGTAGTGTAATAATGTAATTGTGTAGTACATTTTGGGGGTATATTTAGGGTCAGGTTAGTCTGGTTTTTTTTCTTTCTTGTAGAGACGTTTTCACTTTGAGTTCAGTCAGGTGGGCAATCCCCAAATCAACACTTACAGATCAGGGGTGTATCTAGGTGGGAATGGGTCATGGTGCAGAAGATGGAATGGGCCCCCTGCTGGGGCACTCGACTCCAGGGTGCAAATGCGTGCGGGTCTCCAAGGCAGGTGGCCCTGATGCATCTACATCTGCTCCACCTATTATAGCTACACTCCTGTTAGAGATCAATCCTGAGAGAACTATATAAAAAATACTGGTCTGGAAATCCACATGTTTTTCAAAACATTTTATGATTTTTTTTTAAATGTTGAAATTTCATGTTCAGTATCTTGAATTATTTATTTTTTAAAACATATTTAACATTTAGCACTGGGAATATATAAAAATGAGATGTTACATTTTTAATATAATTTATTATTATTATTATTATTATTATTATTATTATTAAGCATTTATATAGCGCAAGCAATGTACCCGGTGCTTTACAAAGTAATGGAATAGACATGGTTGCTGCCCTAGGGCTTACAATCTGAGAGACGGGGGCCAGGGGAGATGAAGGAAGGGGAACAGAGGAGAGACAAGCAGTGTAACAGTCACAAAGATGTGAGGTCCCAGATACACGTGCTTGGCTTGGTTACATCAAGAATGATGACTGGTTGGTCCATGTGGTGAGGATATGAGTACACAGACCTCAGGTAACAGATTGCACTGAATGGAGGGTATCAGCAGGAGTTAGGGGAGGGGAACGAGGAGTCGGGGGGGCAGAGAGGAAGAGGTGGGTCTTGAGGAGGGATTTGAAGGTATGAAGGGAGGGGGTGAGTCGGATGTGGGCAGGAAGGGAGTTCCAGGCATGGGGGGCAGCAAAGGAGAAGGGATGAAGGTGGCTAGGGGAGCAGGGAAGGCGTGGNGGGGAGCAGGGAAGGCGTGGAAGGGTGAGAGAGGGGACAGAGGAGGAGCGGAGTTCATGGACTGGAGTACGGAGGGAAATTGGAGCAGAGAGGTAGGGAGGAGCAAGGTTGTGAAGAGCTTTATATTCTTATATTTTTGAATTTGAAATTGGGGAGTCTGGGGCTATTGCTCTGTGTGAAACCAGGTTGGTGTTTCATGCTGGGGGTGTAATGGGGAGCAATGGATGAAGGGCAACCCAGGCAGTCATAGCGTAGGGCAAATGCCCCAAATGGGCTAAAGGCTCCCCCTCTGGGTGGGCCTTGGATAGGGCACAGGAGACCCAAACACAGCTGCACCAGGGGGGAAGTACCACCAGATGGCAGAAGGACAGGACTGGGCCCCCTGCAGGGTGATGTGGTCCAGACCTCTGGAGCTGAGAAGCTGCTGTGATCCCTTCAGAGTAGGATGGAGGGGCGGGATGCCAGGCTGGCTTGGTATATGGTGCTGGGATCTCCACTTTTTGTGGCTGCCCTTCCCATAAATAATATGGGTCAGGACTAGAGCTGCATCAGGTACTAAGATTCGTAGCCACTGGTAATCTCCACTTTTTGGAGCTTCTCATCAGGCACCTGGCAGGTACCCAAGGACCAATCAAGTGCCCGATGCCTGAAAATGTGAATATTACCCAGAGAAACTGACACGCCTCGTTTGGGAGTGCTGCAAAAACTGGTTCCACAGTGCTCCAGCAGGGACTTGTCACTTTCAAAGCTAGGCCGGAATTTCCCAGACACAGTGATCTGATAGGCACTGTGGCTAGGAAAAAGCTGCTTTTGAAATTGACAAGCACTGACCAAGAGCGCTTTGGAGCCTGGCTCTGCAGTGGTCCCAGCCAAGACCTGTCAGTGTGTTCAAGCAGCCTGTTGGGTCCCATTTGGGCATCAATGGTGCCCAAACAGGGCTGGGTCAATTCAGGCACCCCAGATATTTTGGGGGGGTGCTCAAATTTTTCGGTGCCCAGTTGCAGCACTAGTCAAGGCCCAGTGGCACAGCAGGTTGTGGGATCTACTGATCTTCCATGGGGGAGGGGGCATTGCAAGTACATGCCCCCAAACATTCTCATTATATGGATGGGTTACAGGCACGAAGAATCTGAATGACACATGGAGATGAAAGGATGACGATGAGCCACAGGTGCTGATATGGAGGTTAGAAGCCACGGAACAGTAGATTATGGGATTGGTGACCGCCACAACCAATGTTCCCACAGCACCTGTGCATCAGTAACCACTGATGGAGGTTACAGCATTAGGCAGGTCAGGCAACCATGGCATACCACAAGGAATGAATCAGCTAGTCCACCAGACTTACCAGCTGCACTTTCACAGACTGGTTGGAGCTCCAGATCCAGCAGGAATTTTTTGCTCCGGGCTTTTTTTGCTCCAGGAATTTTTTGCTCTGGGCATTTTTTGCTCCGGGCTCTACACTGGTGTTTATAAAGCACCGGGCCAGGTTCAAGGTGCTGGTTCTAACTTTTAAAGCCCTTCACGGCCTGGGCCCTACTTATCTGTGGGACCGCCTCACTCCCCATGTGCCTGTGTGACCCTTGAGATCGTCTGTGGGAGCCTTTTTGGAGGTTCCCCGGGTGAGGTGGGTGGCCACCGATGTTAGATCTTTTTCGGTGGCCACCCCTGTGCTGTGGAACTCACTCCTGGAGGAGGCTCGGTTGTCCCCCACTCTCCTGCTATTTCGACGTATATGTAAGACCTGACTGTTCCACCAGCCCTTTGGCGAGGGGAGGGGTAGGGTGGGTTGTTTCCCCTCCCCCATACATTTGTGAATTTTTAATTGTTTTTAATTGTTTTTAAATTATTTTATTGTTTATATTGTTGTTCGCTGCCCCAGGCTTCCCTGTGGGAAGGAGGGGTAGAATAAAATTTTTACATAAATAAAAATAAATAAATCAGGGTGTCACTATGGAGAGGGGGTTCTCAGAGGCTGCACCTCAGCTGTGGAATTCCCTCCCAGGGGAGGATCGCCTGGCCCCAGACCTGCTGACTTTTCATCAGGTTTGTAAAACCTGGCTGTTCTCCCAGGCATTTGTGGAGGAGACAAGTGAGGGAGGGATGGGATGGGGCGGGAGTGAGGGGAGGAGATCGACAATGGGGGGATTTTATATTATGTTGTATTTGAATTAAATTTTAATTGAATTATTATTATTTATTTATTTTTAATTGTTGTAAGCTGCCCCAAGCTGCCTGTGGTCAGAGAAGGTGGGGTATAAGAGTTTTAAATAAATAACCTCCCTGCCAAAATACCTTGACCCTATGGCCCATTCCTGCCACCGATGCCTAGGTGAAAGCATTTACTAAGTCCTGGAAGCTCTATTTCTGAGATTCTAAAGTTGGGAAGGGGGAGAGGGGATCTGGTAATTCATATCCCCACTGCTCTAAACGTTCAGGGGGATGTATCCACTCTATTTCTACTATAATTATGTACTTATCAGGTTATGAATGTGTGGCAGCTTTCAGTTTGGCTGCATTAGCCAATTGCTATGGGCTAGTGGCTCTATATGGGGGGGGAGGGGGGAAAATTCCACCCCTTCACCTTGTCTCTTTGCCACTTTAAGCAGCAAAGGGTTTCTTTCCCACCCAGAGAGCCACCTCTGGAAGTCACCAGAGAGCAAGGGCCACCAGTACTGTATCATGCGGAGCCTGGAGCCCAGGAGACACAACATTGCCTATCATCATTGCAGCCTCTGCTGCCCCACCACTGACCCAATTTTGGTGGGGAAACAGAGCCTGGAGTAGGGCTGGAACTCAACCTTGCAATTCTTGAAAATCTCAGCAAGAACTGGGTTCTCAACACAATTTTTAAGACCAGGTCAGGAACAGGCCAGTTCTCAATCCATTCTTACAAGATTCTTGCACAGCCAAAGAACAGCTCTGTGCATGAGCAAAATGGCAGCTGTGGCCATTCTCTACATGAATGGCCCTTGGTGGCCATTTTTCAGATGCGCAGAACATTTGTAGGGGTTAGAGAATCTCATGAGATTCTCAAGAAAACTCAAAGAAAGCTCTGTGCATGTGCAAAATGGCTGCCAGTGTGCTACGCATGTGAAGAATGGCTGTGGCAGCCATTTTGAGCATGATTAGAGTGGTTTTTGAGGTTTCTCAAGATTCTCGAGAACCCTTGCAAGAACACGTGAGATCTCACCAGGGTTGCAAGAATCTCACGCATTCTCGCAAAAAATGGAAATCCTTTCTTGATTCACCCCTAGCCTGGAGTCTGTGATTAACCTACTTGACGCAGCTGGAGCCTGCCTCGTGTTCCTGCTGCACCGCTGCCATTGCTGCTTTTGCTTCTCCATTGTTGGGGGAGCAAAGCCTGGAGCCTACCCTGAACCTTCCTCAGTTGGAGCCCACCCACTACCACAGCAGCCCAGGCACTGGGCTTTGTGTGGAACCAGGGCTCTTGCTGCACTGCCACTATTGCTGCCCCTGCTGGAGGAGCAGAGCCTGACCTGAGCCTGCCTTCTTCAGCTAGAGCCCACCTAGGGATGCCATGCCACCACTGATATCACTGTGACCACGCCAGGGCTGGGGCCTCTTTCCACACTATGGGGCCTCCAGTCATATAAGCCACTGCCGTAAGTAGAGTCAGTGAATTGAACTGAATTGAAGAAGGGCCAACGTGGGGTGGGGAATTAATTAATTATTGCAAATTATGCAGTGCTCCCCAATATTTACATCCCTGTAGTTCTCATCACTGGAAAAAGGTTGAGAACCCCTGACAGAGTGATTAGTTGACTGAAGCCTGAATGGTGCTGGGATGATGTGGACCATTTGTCTGCACTAGGAATTGACTTGTAACTTGGGGTTTGGTAGGGGACACTGGAAAGGTTTATGAGGCAGTCTGAAGGAAAACATGGGTGGGGCGAGCATGCCAGGCATATTCCGGCTGCTCTGCTGGTGGCAGTCCAGTGCTGAAGGAAATAAGCAAGGTCATAGCTAAGGAATGGAACTGGAATTATAGAAACTGAGGCTCTTTCTTACGATGTGATGGAAGGGGTAGCCGATGAGGGGATAAGTGACCCATAACATCACCCAGCCCTGGGGTGGGGTAGGATGGGGATTGCATTACTAAGCAGGAAAATGTGGTCCCTAGTTGGTGCAGGGACCTGACCCATTCATCAGGACCCCACCACAGAGGGGGGAGGGGGAAGGCGTTTATAATGGAAATGGATCTGGAAAAACTATTATGGTGGCTAGATCAGAAAATGGGTCAGGACAATCCAAGCTGGAGAAATGAGATAGGCACTGGACTTGTAGGCTGAAAACGTGGGTGGGTTGCTGATTGCAATGTTCCCTCCCTCCCTTTACCCCCCCAGACTGCTGTTCTGAATTAATAAAGAGTTGCATACAGTTTTACCCAGACCCTGTGTCTGTAGCCTCTTGCCACGTTGCAGGGACAACTGGGCACTCATTTATATGACCATGATAAAGATGGGGAAGTAAAGTAACGGGGTAATTTGCATCACATTGCAGCTTATAGTTTGAGGCTTAAACACCTCACAGTAAACACAAAGATGTGGTAGAATATTTTTTTTTACCAACAGCACAAAATAACCTACCATTATGCTCACCTCATCATTATTTACAGGAAATGAAGGTTACATTGACTGGGAGGTGACAAATTACTTTCCATACTCGGAAGGAAATAATAGTTTACAAATTCAACACTGCAAAGTTATTAAACAAGACCTGTCTGTACAAGGAAAAGTATGCTGTATTAGTCAAGCAACTTTCTTATACTAATTGCCAAATCAGTGAGTAGATACAGGACTGACCTTGGATCGTGGCGGTGCCCGGATGTACCATTTACAGTCAACTGCCTCAGACTCAGTAGCTTTTCCTTCTTTTGCAATTTGCACAGATTCCACAATTCCTTCAGGACCTCCCATCTCAAATTCACAAACTGAATGACAAAATACCAGAAAAATGAAACCTGAACAACAAGCAAAAAAGATTGTCTCTCAAGCAGAATGCAAAGACCCCTGAGTCTGATGAAATAACTAACATACCAACCTGGCAACGGTTTCAAGACTCCAAGATCCTTGAAGTCCGGATCTTGAAAAGTGAGAAAGAGAAAATTAGTCTTGTTCAGAATTTCTATTATAAAGTGCAATTAAACTTTATTAAACTACTACAGTAAACTGTAGGAAGGTAACTAAAAAGGTTCGTTGAAGTAATGCGTCAAAGTAATGCAACTCAGTTTTAAAAAACACAAAAATTCACTGATGGATAATGCAAAATCTGTGAATATTTGAAGATCTTTTAACTTTTTGTTAGGAAAACATGCTTTGGTCACAAGTCGCCCTATCTCACACCCCACTCCATTCTTTCAGCCTACATATGATAGGTGATCCATATAGACCTTTCAAGGACTGGCAAGAGTTGGCCACAGCCACCTATTTAATATTTTGTTGCAGAAGAGTCTTCTACAGGCTTGTTCCAGATGCTCCACGCAGGATCTTTTCACTTGCTTCCCAAACCATGTGTATCGTCTCCATTTGGTTACCCTATACAAGACAGCTACCATATACAGTTTAGTAGAACCTAAAGTGTAGTTACAAGATTTGAGTCACCAGCACCCTCAACTGATAATGCTTTAGCTGGGCCTCTGCCTTTGCCAAAATCAGTTACCCAGCTGTTAAAGAAATAGTATACCAGTTTTCCATAGGATTCATTGAGTGAAAAAAGTTAATGAATGCAATGCAATACACCCATGTTTATTTTTAATCTGAGACATTCTGTACCCTACTTATAGCCAAGTACAAGACTTACATGAAATGAGCCTGCTAAGACAAGTATCCACATTATCCAAATAAGCATCTCACAAAGATTGTCAGAGTTGGAAGACACTGCTCAAAAGAAGCCCAAGACTGAAGTATACAAGACTAAATTATCTCAAGAGACAGTGATCTCTTGAGATTAGATTAGTCATTGCTAGGGAATCATTATGTATCTTGTATTGCCATTATAACCAACATGCACATTCCAGTTTCCAAAGCTGTTTTTTTACCCTTATGACAAATAAAACAAGAAAAATAAAGGCTGCCCTGTGATTTTTGTGAAAACGTTCTTGGGACACACCTTGTACTAAAATCAATTAACACAAGCAGTCACTACAATAACTCCTCTACTGTGGATATTGTAACCTATATATATTTCTCAGTCTAGTCTTCAACAGGGTTGCGAAATTATCAATGGTTAGATTTTGGTCCAACGAATTAAAGAAGTCAACAGATTTTTTAATTGTTTTCTGTGCCAACTACCCCACCTCTGATGTATATGAGAGACGGTGCACGCTATAGCTGAGTCCTGCTATGTTTAAGATCCTTTAGTGTAGGATCCCTTAGGGATCACTTGGGGATCTTCGTCTTGTGTAAGATCCCTTAGGGATTCTCTTAGCAAAATTTAGTCTGGCCTCTTTGTAATCATAATTTGCAGCATAATCATAATCACAACCAGCTACGTGAATCCCATAATTCCAAACAAAAATAGAAAATTAAGTCCAATACCTTCAAGACAAGTCAAGTCAAGTCCAATTTTGATCTATAAGGGAGTTATTTTTATGTGTAATATTCATGCTAAGATATAAATAGGTGAGAAGTACAAGTCCTCAAAACTTATTGTGATGCAGAAACTTCCGAGCCATTTGTACTTCTTCCTTGAAATATCTGTGATACTGAAGTGCACCCCTTAAGGAAGAATGATAATAAAGACTAGTATGGCATTTGCTAGAGACAGGAAAGGGCCCAGACTCTTCTTTCTTCCCCTTCAGTTCTTTTTATTGTATGAATTTTTCCTGAAGAATTCTAGTCAGAAGAGAGATTGCTTTGCAAACATTCCAGACTGTAGCTATTCTAACTGCATGGTATTGTAACTATCAGAGAGCTGTATGGCTATAAATAAATAAAACGAAGATAATATGGACATCTCTGCTACAGTTTCTGGAAATAGAGCTCACTCAGCATCAACATGCTGATCAGTATAGGACTTCACCTGTGGAACTCCTGCTTTCATCATATTTCAGGCCAGAAGGGATCATCATGAATGATAACCTCGTCCATCCTCTCACATATCACAGGCCTGAAAATATCAACCAGTAATTCCTGCTTCATAAAGTCTGAGTAAACGCTCACTTGTTCCAACAGGAATTTCATTGCATTTTTGTTTGTTTGTTTAATCTGGAAGCAAAGAATCTACTTTAGCATGGTTTTCAGAGGTGCAGAACAAACATAGCTTCTATTCATTTTCACAAGAATTGTAGGTGCCCAGTGTCTTTGAAAATAAAGCCTTTAAAGCTATTTTGCCACAAAACTGTGTAGCTTGATTATGTTGCCCAGTGTACTATTGAAAGTCTGGAGAGCCCACAGTTCTAATAAGTTTGATAAAATAAAATGAAGATACATGAAACTAAAAATATAGAGAATAAATTATACATTATAGATGAAACTGAACTTTGAATTAGTTCAATTTGTTTTTTCAATAATCGATATCATAAAGCCAACAGATTTGTTCATGAAATAATGTGGCATTCGTTTATTTCAGTCATTTTGCTTTTTGTAATTCCCTAATCAAGACAGAGCTGATTCATCATTGCTTTTGCTGAGTCCAAAAAGAAAGGAACCTATGTTATGAGCTCAGTGTTTTTTGTAAAGTAGAGGTCTATGCATTATGTGTGTCTTGGTATTCTGTCTTTCTTCGATAAGTAACAAAAAAGAATAACAAAGAAAAGTGCTTAAAACATCTACACTTAAATAGTACACAAAACCTTTTATTTAATTCTATCAATATTTCTATTTGTTTACATGTAAATTGAAACCAAGCCCAATATTGAAACTATGGCTCCAACCTGTAGGAGTTCCAGGCTTAATGGGAGTTTTGCCACTGCTCTCACTCCAGTAGTTGAAGAAAAAAACTGTGTAAATCAGAAAATGTACACGGAAAGTGTTAAGAGGACATGGATGACCCCTTGAGAAGAAAGAACTGGACAGGAATGGACATTTAGGTGTAGCAGGAGATTATCTAATGGTGGGATGGGTTGGTTGGGTGGGCAAATTGTGTTTTTGCACAGACTTGGTTTTATATTTTTGAGGTTGTTTTATATATTTATGAATTTTATTGTGTTTTATTGTATTCTATTGCTGCTTATTTTTGAGTCAACCCTGAGTTGTCGCTGGGGTGAGGGCCTGCGTATAAATGGATTACAACAAATAAATAAATACTAAAACAATTGGGACAGTAGCCCACATTAGCCCGCAATTCACCTGCCCATCTGTTAGGTGGCTGCCAGATGTCCACCCACATCCGCCACACAGTGAGTAACTAGCTGCTATTTGACGCATTGTCCGGAGAAGGTGGTTGACACAGCATGGACTAAGGCTGACCCAGCCAGGCTAATCTGAGCGAATGTGCACTCTCCTGTTTGTTAGGTCCCACAAAGTCCCTGAACTTGGCAAGGTCCACCAGCAGCATGGACATGATGTCGGCAAGGATCAAGCCCAAGAGCAGAGGCCGCCAGCTGCCTGATGGTGCAGATTGGGAATGCGCAGACCACCTTAGCCACCTGTCAGCTGATGGCACGACTGGGAGAAGATGCTGCCAGTAGGGAGGGAGGGACTGAGGGAGGTCACCCTTACCCAGGGCTGGTGGGTTCCAGAGTCAAGCATAGTCCAGTCCCATGCAGTCCTTCCCTCCTGCCTCCTTCCCTCATTGTCTCCCACCCTGTGTGGCAGAAGGACCCACACTCCTGGGACAGGAACAGTTGCAAGCCTGACTGTCACGGGGGTTGGGGGAAAAGGTTTGGAAGAAAAGAGAAAGGAAAGTGAGAGGGGAAAGGGGGCAGGGAAAAAGGGGCGGCTTCCTCTTGTCGTAAGCAATCTGAGTATAATAATCCCTCAGGGTGTTGGGTGGGCTTTCCCTCCTACTCAGAGGGCAACCCGTCTCATCATTGGGATAGTCGAGAGGAAGCCAATTGCCCCAGGGGAGGAGAAGCACAAAGGAATTTCTCAGTCGTTCAGGGAGATATACAGGAACCTGGACACCGTGAAGATCTGTGGCAGGAAGGTAGGGGGAAATGGTCCTGGGGAAGGGAGCAGACGGGAAGGGATGGCAGGGAGTAAGGAAGGTGAAGGTGGGTAGGACATGCACTCAGGGAAAGGGATATGGTAAGGGAAGAGAAGGGAGGACTTGAGGATATGGAACAACAGGAGCTAGGGAACCAAACACCAGAATCTTAAACCACGTATACAGGAGCACAAACTAAGACTTAACAAGACAAACAGATCACCACTCTTACCACCATTCACTCTACACCAGGAAGGGGGAGAACACCAGGAACAGTCACTCAGGTCTCACTCTTGATCAAGGTTTCAGGCAACAAGGAGCAATACAAGATACCAGGGGGCCAGCTTCTCAAAATGATTACCGGCGGCTGCTTCTAGCCCCGCCGGTGTATTATATAGCCGGAAGCCCAAAAGGGATTAGCGTGCTCAGGGCGGGGCCTCAATCTGCCTCTGAGCCTCCCCTTACGAGCGGCATGCTTGGAGCCTGGGCGGGGCCTGAGTTCTCCTGCAAGCATGGAGAGGCCCCGCCCCCTAATCACGGCGAGCCTGATGCCTCTGATCTCTCTTCTTCCTAGGATGCCTGCTGATTCCAATCCCCCTATCAGCGCGAACCCTGACAGTACCCCCCCGTCCAAGCCCCCCCCCCCCCACCAGGGTTCTAAGACCAGGCCGAGAGGGGTGGCGTAGGTGAAAGGTTCGAATAAGGCGGGGGGCATGGATATTCATAGCAGGTTCCCAAGATCGCTCCGTGGGTCCATAATGCTTCCAATCCACTAAATAATATAATCGTGAACCAGAGATGCGGGAATCTAAGATGGCTCGAACCTCATATTCGGAGCCACCAGGTAGAAGAATAGGAGGGGCAGGAACATCACGTTGGAGGGGATAACTCGGAATTTGCGCCTTTTTCAAAAGGGACACATGGAAAGAAGGGTGTATGCGTAAATGGGTTGGTAACCCTACAGTGTAAACGACTTCGTTCAATTTCCGCGTAATGGGAAAGGGCCCCATATAAGCATCATCAAGCTTAGCAGAGGGGCGTAGAGAGGGGTAGTTTCGACGCCGTACCCATACAAGGTCACCTACTTGAAAGGAGGGTCCTGGGAGACGACGTTTATCGGCGGAGGCTTTATAACGGGCACGGGCATCCAACAGATGTTGTTGGGCCACTCGTTGGGCTTTATGAATAATCCTCACCAATGCATCTGCTGCTGGTACCGACGAGAGGGGAGCATCTGGGAAACAAAGGGGAGGGTGAAAACCATACGAGACATAGAAAGGTGAATTTCCCAAGGAGGCGTTGGGGCCATTATTGTACGTAAATTCAGCAAGGGGTATATGTTCCACCCAATCGTCTTGAAGGTAAGTACAAAAGCAACGCAAATATTGTTCGATGTGTTGGTTTACACGTTCAACTTGTCCATTCGCCTGAGGATGGTAGGCTGTAGTAGGCCGGAGGTCCACCTGAAGAAGGGTAAAAAAAGCCTTCCAAAATCGAGAAATAAATTGGGGGCCTCTATCTGAAACAATCATCTTTGGTAGGCCATGTAAACGTACTACTTCTCGAAGGAGAAGACGAGCAGTGACTGGGGCCGAGGGTATCCCTTTACAGGGAATGAAATGTCCCATCTTAGTGAAATAATCGATAATAACCAAAATAGAGTCGTATCCTGCTGACTTGGGAAGGCCAACTATAAAATCCATAGCAATCTTTTGCCAAGGGCCTTTGGGATTGTCGGTAAGCTGTAATAACCCTACAGGTAGAGTCCGAGGGGTTTTAGTACGCGCACAGGTGGGGCAGCCTTGAACATATTGTTTAACATCCTTACGGATGGAGGGCCACCAAAAGGATCGTGAAATCAAGGAAAGAGTCCTTTGATATCCTGGATGTCCTACAAGGGGAGAATCATGGTGAGCCCATATTACCTGTGGCCGGAACCTGCAAGGAATAACTACCTTTCCTTTATTGAAAGCCAGCCCATACCGTTGTTGAAACTCTGGACGTAGCGGCTCCTTTTGAGATACGGCTCTTAGTTGTGGTAGAGATGGGAGGGTAACCGCAATAGTCCGAGAACGTAGGATGGGTCCTTGGAGATCTCCTTCCTTCTCGATATGAGTGTAATACCGGGATAGCGCATCCGCCATGGTATTTTGAGAACCGGGACGATACTGTATCGAGAAACAAAAACGTGCAAAAAATAATGCCCACCTTGCATGGCGTGGATTATTGATACGGGCAGAGTGTAGATATGATAAATTCTTATGGTCCGTATACACCAGGATGGGATGGGGGCCCCCTTCAAGGAAATGCCTCCAGGTCTCAAATGCAGCCTTAATAGCTAATAATTCCTTATCCAAGATAGGATAGTTTCTTTCAGCTGGGGTCAATTGGCGTGAGTAGAAGGCACAAGGAAGTCGACGTTTCGAAGGTTCATGGACTTGAGTTAACACAGCTCCAATGGCAACGTCCGACACATCTGCTTCTACTATGAAGGGTAGAGAAATATTCGGGTGTTGTAACAGTGGAGCAGACATAAAGGCCTGTTTGAGGTGAACAAAAACTTTTTGTTGAGGGGCCCCCCACACAAATGGAGTTCCCTTTTTCAATAGCGTAGTAAGAGGTTTTGTAAGGTCGGCATATCGAGGAATATACTGCCGATAATAGTTAATACTACCTAAAAACCTCTGTAAGGCTTTTACTGTCCTTGGGGCCGGCCACTGATTAATGGCCTCAAGTTTACTGGGGTCCATATGAATTCCCTGGGAGGAAACAATGAATCCCAGAAAAGGGACAGAGGTGGTATGAAAAACGCATTTCTCAAGTTTACAGTATAATTTGTGGCATAATAGCCGTTCCAGGACTGTCCGTACATGACGAACGTGCTCCTCTGAGGATGAAGAAAAAATGAGAATATCATCAAGATATGCTACCACATATAAATCAAGCAAATCTCTTAGAATGTCATTAATAAAATGCTGAAAGGTAGCAGGAGCGTTTACAAGGCCATAGGGCATCACACAATATTCAAAGTGCCCGAATCTCGTGCGAAACGCAGTTTTCCATTCATCCCCCTCCTTTATTCGCACCAGATTATAGGCGCCCCTCAGGTCCAACTTGGTGAAGATAGTAGCTCCTTGGAGCTTTCCAAGAAGTTCAGGGATTAGGGGAAGGGGATATCGGTTCTTAACCGTCATTTGATTCAGTCCTCGATAATCTATACATGGTCGAAGGTCTCCCTCCTTCTTCGGAACAAAGAAGAGGGGAGCCCCTGCAGGGGAAGTGGAATGGCAAATAAATCCCTTTTCTAAGTTGTCTTTAATATACATTCGTAAGGTTTCAGTTTCCCCTGGAGAGAGATTGTAAATTTGACCATATGGAGGTTCATGGTCGGGAAGAAGTTCAATAGGGCAGTCATAGGACCTGTGGGGTGGAAGCTCGGAAGCTTCCTGTTTACTAAATACCCTTGCTAAATCATGGTATTGGGGAGGGATCCGAGGATCAATTAGGGGGGACGAGGTAATGGGGGCGATAGCAGGAGGGATCTTAGCTTCAATCAGAGGAAAAGGAATAATATGAAGGTGACAAACAGGGGATGTAAAGTTAAGGGTCCGCGAGACCCAGTTAATGGCGGGATTATGATTCTGGAGCCAGGGTAATCCAAGAACTAGGGAGAATAAAGGGGAGGAGATTAAGTCAAATTGGAGGGTCTCTACATGAGAACCGATAGTACACCCCAAGGGAGCGGAACATTTTAACAGAGGACCTGAAGCAAGAGGGGACCCATCAATTGTCTGAACCAGTTCCACAGAGGCCCGGGTCTGTTGGGGCACCTCATGGTCTTTAGCAAAAGAGACATCCATAAAGTTCCCTGATGCCCCCGAATCCACCAAAGCTCTAACCACGAGAGAGCGATGGGGAGACCATTGCAGGGCAAGGGGAACAAATAACTGTGGGGGGGTGGAGTGCTCTCTCCCAGACCCAAGGAGGGAACCAGGATGATGTACCGAGAGGTCCCCCAACTCCCCTGGTCCCTGGAGTCTCCCGACGCGGGGGGGACGTCCATTCCCGGAGGGACATTCCCTAGAAAAATGAGCGTCTCCCCCGCAATAAAAACAAAGGCGGAGGACGTGCCACCTTTCACGCTCCTCAGGACCAAGAGGGCCCCTGACTGCACCTATCTGCATGGGTTCAGAAGTTCCTGAACCAGTCGGGGCAAGGGGAGGAGTAACTGGTACCCCAGGAACCCCAAACCCCATTCCCCTACCTTGGTCCCGTTTCCTCTCCCGTCTCCGTTCAGTAAGCCGTTCATCAATCTGGAGGGAGAGCGTGACCATGTCCTCCAGAGTGATTGGAGTAGTGGTAGCACAGGCTAATTGATCTTTAATATCCTCATTCAGGCCCTGTCGAAACAGGGCCCGAAAGGCTGAATCACTCCAATCTAAGTCAAAGGCAAGTTTTCTAAAGTGGGTTATATAATCCAATAGAGGGGTCTTTCCTTGCTGTAAATGGAGGATAGTCTGCTCCGCATCCCTAACCCTATGGGGATAGTCAAACAGAAAACGAAATTGTTTTAGAAAACCCTTATAACTGCGCAACAAATCATCATCTGAAGCTAGAAGAGGGGTAGCCCAGTCCAGGGCTACTCCCCCCAATAGCCCTACTATATAGGCCACCTTAGCCTGATCTGAATCATAGGTAAGAGGTTGTGTTTGAAAAGTGAGGTTACAAAGGGCTAAAAAACCCTGACATTCTTTTCTATCCCCATAAAACTTATCAGGACGGGGAGCTTTAGGTTCTCTAGGAACAGGTATAAAAGGTGGCACTTTTGGAGGGAGAGGGGCTGTTGCTCCCTTAGGAGCCCCCTCCTCCTCCTCCATAGGGGTAAGTGGGTAGCGATCTACCGATTCCTGTAGGGACTTATATCTAACCCGTAGCTCTTTATTTTCAGCTTTTAAATCTTGAACCTCCATTGTAAGGGATTGTACAGCAAGTATTAATTTTTTAACCTGCTGCTCGGGCTCCATAATGTTAGGGGAGGAGGGAGGAGTGCCGGTAATTCTGTCACGGGGGTTGGGGGAAAAGGTTTGGAAGAAAAGAGAAAGGAAGGTGAGAGGGGAAAGGGGGCAGGGAAAAAGGGGCGGCTTCCTCTTGTCGTAAGCAATCTGAGTATAATAATCCCTCAGGGTGTTGGGTGGGCTTTCCCTCCTACTCAGAGGGCAACCCGTCTCATCATTGGGATAGTAGAGAGGAAGCCAATTGCCCCAGGGGAGGAAAAGCACAAAGGAATTTCTCAGTCGTTCAGGGAGATATACAGGAACCTGGACACCGTGAAGATCTGTGGCAGGAAGGTAGGGGGAAATGGTCCTGGGGAAGGGAGCAGACGGGAAGGGATGGCAGGGAGTAAGGAAGGTGAAGGTGGGTAGGACTTGCGCTCAGGGAAAGGGATATGGTAAGGGAAGAGAAGGGAGGACTTGAGGATATGGAACAACAGGAGCTAGGGAACCAAACACCAGAATCTTAAACCACGTATACAGGAGCACAAACTAAGACTTAACAAGACAAACAGATCACCACTCTTACCACCATTCACTCTACACCAGGAAGGGGGAGAACACCAGGAACAGTCACTCAGGTCTCACTCTTGATCAAGGTTTCAGGCAACAAGGAGCAATACAAGATACCAGGGGGCCAGCTTCTCAAAATGATTACCGGCGGCTGCTTCTAGCCCCGCTGGTGTATTATATTGCCCGAAGCCCAAAAGGGATTAGCGTGCTCAGGGCGGGGCCTCAATCTGCCTCTGAGCCTCCCCTTACGAGCGGCATGCTTGGAGCCTGGGCGGGGCCTGAGTTCTCCTGCAAGCATGGAGAGGCCCCGCCCCCTAATCTCTCTTCTTCCTAGGATGCCTGCTGATTCCAATCCCCCTATCAGCGCGAACCCTGACACTGACAATGCAGCATGTGGTACAGATGCCACCTCTGCCCATGTGCCAAGCAGGGACCTGCCACCCCCAGGTAAGGTGGACCAGTCTGCAGGACGATCTCCATGGCCTGGTGCAGATCTGCCCAGACAGAGCCACTAGATTCCCTGTGCCAGGGGGAGTCAGGCAGGGATGACAGTGCCTTGGGCTGGGACCATGTATGGCCCCCAGACAAGATCACTCTGGCCCGGAGTCTAGGAGAGATCTGCTGCCGCTGACACTTTTCAGAGGTCTGATCCTCTTCTGGTGGATTGTTCCTGAGTCCAAGTTCTGCCCATGTGTTCAGTTCCTCAGTTCAACCCAGGGTGTGGGAGCTGCATGGCAGCTTCAAGGGAAGCTGCGCGTGTGTTCTGCTCACAGCACTGACCCAACGGGTGGCAGCTGCATTGCCACTCCACGGGTTGGGCAGGGGGTCCTGCTGGCCATTATGTCACTTATCTTCACCCTAACAGTCTCTAAGGAAGTATTTTAGACAGGAAAGATGTAATGTACTGCAGTCTCTATAAAGAGCGAATGCAGAAAACTCTTACCTAATCTCCCGAGGAGGGCGGAATACATCAATCAGCTAGAGGAATGTATTGCTGCACATAGGATTTGCTTTAAAGAGGAATGTAAGAACACACCGATTCTTAACAGGAGCATTAGAGGTCACTGAAACAAATGTGTTGTGTAAGAGTTTGGATGGTGATGATGCTATAAAACATCTAGTAAACTGCTAAAATCAAAGAAACATAACATACACTGGAAAGTCTTTGTGCAGAGACAAAGTACATTTGACACTTCTTATGAGGGAATAAAAGAAACAATCAGGGTTTTGAGAGTAGGTTACAGGAGAACAAGAAATGCCCATATTACAGGTCTACAAAAAGAAAGCTGGAGTTACCTGTAGTTCAAGTTATATTTATTGTTTAACCTTGGGTTTTTAACACATACATGTACATATATATACATATACATAATACAACACATAAAAAGAGAATAATACAACCCACATCAACCAAAAATAAAATAAAATGTCAGTGATTAGCAAATCATCAAAAAGAACCATACACATTCCATCAGAATACTCCTATCCCTCTCCCTCATCCTGAGCAGGCTGTATAGACAATAGACGCATGAAAATCTGACAGTACCTTGCTGCCGTCCTAGATAAGACCGAGTCCGCCCCTCCAGTCAAAGGGGGCCTGAATAAATTTGCTCAATAGGGCATCTCTAGGCCCCAGGAGTTACCTGTAGAGTTTTCCAAAATCCACATTATGGAATGAGGATATGGGAAAACTGAAACTAAATGTGCAGTACTGTGTATTTTTCTATATCTATGAGGTCGTGAAATGAAATGCAATTTGTATAGTTTGTACAGAGCAGGAAGAAAATAGTGTTATGTAACCTTCAATCTCCTTGTTGTGGGTAGCACAGCCAAGTAGAATTTTCCCAGCTATGATACTGCCATGAATTCAAATTAGCAGCAGGACCTTTATTAGTTGAAGGAAGCATTGAGGCATCTTCCCACCTATTGCTGCTGTTGCTCATTAAAAATGACTTCCCTTCTTCTGAGTTAGACTGCCCACGCGCTACCTAGTTCTCAGCTTTCCCTCAGAGTTACTTACTAGGTTAGGGATCTTGGTCTCTCAGAGAAGCTACATTCTCTAAAGGTGGAAACAGATGTGAGCCTGGCCTGCTATGGGTCACCTGGGTCAGGGAGCCACCCACATGTTTGTTCCATGGCCAACAGATGAGACTGCCCTGGGCCGGGCAGGTAGCTGGCCCTGAATGCATCCCCTGGAAGATCCCGGGTGCACATCCTTGGCTAAGAGCCACTCATGTGGGTCAATGTGAGCCATTGGGGTGGAGGCCAATGTGTCTGTTTGACCCTGCTATGGTTGAACACCATGGCTCATTGCCATGGCTTCCCATCATGGCGGGGGGGGGCACTATTGGTGGGGTGGGGCTGGCTACACATATGCCACCCGGGGCAGGCGGGCAGTGGGATGGCTTTCTGGGTGCAGGCATGTTTGGTTGGTGTCCCTCCCAGACCCAGACAGTGCTGGCAACTGCTTCCCACTCTGCCCTGGATCAGGGTGCCACTGTGCCACCTGCATGTCTGTTTTCACAGTTCATCCTAAGTCTGCATGGAGATACCCATGCACAAACACCTTCAACTTTGGTATTCAAGAAGCCACTACCATAACAGATGTTCCATAACCTTCAAAGGGATAATCTTGGGGGGGAGGGGTTAACATCTGAAGAGTCTGCTGGAGGCATCCCCAAAGTGTAATATATGGATGCCTGAGACTAATTAAGAATGCAGGAAAATCTATAGTTATTTACTACTATGTGTAATCCCCCTCCACATTCTCCTCTAAGGTTAATTGACTTGGCTTTGTTGATAAGGCCATTAACCTGGGTCTTTTACTGTGTAGACTCCAACTTCTCCAGAGATGAAACAAGGCCTTTCCTAGGGTGCCTAGGAAAGGTATCTTCCCTGAGACGATAAAGGGTGTGTGGCCAGGAGAGGATGGAAAGCTGAGGAGACTGAGGTAACTCTGGAAGGGACTCTCTGGAGAGGGCCTAGAAACTCTCACAAGCCATTCCCTCTCCTCAGCAAAGGGAAGGTTTGATGAGAGAAATCTCCCAGGATAACTTAAGAAGTCCCAGCTTGCAGTTTGCCCTGTGGAGGGAAAAGGGGGACTTCCATAGGGCTAGATCAAAGAAAATCTCAGACTTTTTGGTAGACTAGTCCAGAGAGGAGCAAGCTGTGAATTTGAGCCTCACCAGAGAAACTGTGTAGCAGCTCCACAGGGAGGAGGTGCTTTACTGCCAGTATGTTCTAGCCTGCCAATAACTGCCCCTCCGTGTTAGCCGCGGCAGGGGTTTGGCGGCACCCCCCCGCCAGTAGGAGGGAAGTGAGGATGGGTCAAGGCCGCTGAGGGGCGTCACCGAGGAGCAGGGAGGGGTCAGAGCGGTCACCTGGCAACCATGGGGAGGCCTTGGACTCCCGCAAGAGCAGGGACTCCTGGGATCCATTTTAAGTTCCCCGCTCGCTGCCTCATTGCATTGTCGGCGGCGAGCAGGAAAGGACGCGCACCCACCCACCTGCGCCCTTTTCTCGCAACACTCCAAGTTAACACTGGTTGCCAATTAGGACTGGAAAGGAATTTTCCCCAAGCCCAATTGGCAAATGGAAGGCAAGGTTTTTTTTGCCTTTCCCGAAGTGACCTGCTGATTCGGTCCTGGGGCGCAGTAGAGCAGTTTGCGGGTGGTAGGCCCAAAATGTTGCACTCTTGGCGGTGGGCTGAATTAAAGATAATTATTTAAAGGTTAAAAAGAGTTAGCATAGGATGTTTAGAAAACATCTCCCTAAGAGATAGGCAGGCCATGCATAGCCGCACAGTGCGGCCCAATGTATGGTCAGCCCAAGGGTGAGAGGCGAACGGCCGGACCCGCTGGGAGGACCATGTGCTGCCAAACAGTAGGTAACTGTGTCCTCACCCTTGTTTAACCCCAAAAAAGGGGTATAGGTACAAACAACCCACCCTGGCCCAGGGAAACCCAGCCATTGGGGCAGGGCGTAAGTTACAAGTTTGGGAGTTAGGTCGCAGGAGGTTTCCCTTAGAGTTTAACATAAGAATGTAAGGAGAAGGGTCGGATGGCCAAGGCATGGATGGTGGGGATGGGAACCTCCTGTGGGTTCGGGGTGGAGAACAGTTAAGTGAAGGTAGGACCTCAGTTTAAAGGGATAAGCGGGAGAGCTGCCCCTTCCCCCTTTTTTGTTGGTTTAAAATTAATAAAAAGAGTGTGGCCATTCAACCCCAATAAATGTGTCCTCGTCTTCTTCCAGGGTGCGTCGACAAAGACACGGATGTTTTACAGGACTGAATTTCTGTGCTGTGAGGAGCTGTGAGTGAAACCTTGCTAGTTGGCTAGGACCAGAAACCATGCAGCAGGATTTTGGCCAAAACCTGCAGGCAAACTGGGTGTAACTGGGGCAAGGGAAATTATTTCTGTCTCCTTTGCAGCTACTCCACTGCAAGAGTTTACCCCTGCTTTCTGGTTTGACTCCAAGCATTTTGTAGATGAAGAATCCCCAGAGTTGAAGAACTGATTGCAGTCAACTGGCCTCAGCAATAGCAGTATGTCATGACTAGACATTTTCAGCTGAGTTATGGCTGTGTGTTCGCTTGCTGTTTCTTGAAGTTTAAACCAGAAGATCCTATTTCAGCCTATGGGAGTCTCTGGGTCAAACCATGAGAGGAAGGAACCCTAGATGTGTGAAGTAAGATTATTTTTTTCAGTATTGTTGACTTACTGTTGTTTGTGTTTAATACAATTATTATTTATACTGTCATGTGTGGCAAGGCAACTGTCTTGGGGTCTTCCATAATCATGAAAATCAAGGCACTTGTGCGACTGGGATCTCTCTAAGTTGCCCTGCCATTACAGTGCCAAGGAGAGGATAGGGAGGGTGGGGGGCACCATCATTGTATCGTTAAACTGTGAGGATTGGAAGTGGGATCGAAATACTGCCCATTAAATTTAGGTGTTACTTGAGGGGGGCAGGTGGAGAAGAGGTGTCCTACAAGCTACACCACTGTAGCATCAGGTACACCACTCTTGGGGACAAAGTCCTTGAAACAAGGATGCTGAATGAGAGGAGACATTAGCTAAATTTCCAAGGAGGTTGGTATGGCAGCAAATAACCAGGTTTGTGGACAGAGGGCATAAGGGATTGAGGAAAAGTGCATTAAAGTACACAAATGCATAGAAGACAGAGCAGCACCTCAAGGACTTCTGCACCTCTCCATTGTCAGTTAATTGGGTTATTCACAAACTAAATGAACCACTTCTTCCTCTATTCTTAACCAGAGGGGAAACTGCAAATTTAGGTAAATAACAGCCTCCCATAGCTATCACCTACTTGAACAGCAGCAGATCCAATACTACATAATAATCTTTAAGAATAATAATCTTTAGTTTTATATAGCACCCTCCTGCCATGGCACTCCACATGCTTTCGATATATAAATTTAACACAACTTTTAATCCTCACAACAACCTGGTGAGGTAGGTTAGTCTGAGAGAATATTGTTACATAATATACAAAAATACCAATACACCACAGTTCCCACCAGAATTCATTGGCTGATGGATGGCTTAAGTTCATTCCATCCTAGAAAAAAATGCAGACTGTCTAGCTAACGTTTTGGTTAGACATGCTATAAAATAAGAGCTAGTTTACTCTGATTCAAAATTCAAATCAAAATTCTTAGACGTCTGAGGAGCTTAATAGGAGTCGAGACGCACATTCTTTCACATGAAAAGCTCACAAAGGCTGTTTCAGGAGGGGCAGGATATAAATGTAATAAATAAATAAATAAATAAATAAATTTGACTCAGGACTGACCTGCACGTTTGTTCCATCACTGCCAGATGTGGGCCCACGTCAGTACCAGGGTGGGTGGCTGACTACTATGGGATGCATCTGTTGTGAATTGGCATAGGCCTAACAGAGATGTTAATTTCCTTGCTACAATGTAACTAAAGCAAAAGTGTTTCTTTTGACACAAATATGCCAGAACAGACATTGGATGCTATTGTAACTCATTCTTTGTTGAAATGTAACGAAAAGTATACACTGGATTTATAATCATGATATTGTAACTGAATGAAACTTTGTGTAAGCCATTATGGCTCATTTTAAGTATATGTAGAATGTTGTAAGTTAACTAAGACATTAGTTAGCAGATGCATTAATTCATTGATTTAAATAAGATAAGCAATAGAATGTGCTAGGAGTGAAACAGTCAATTGGTCAGTAATTTACATGATACTCTGTGAGTTGGTGTGAAGGAGGCAATATTTCTGTCTAGTAGGTGCCTGAGAGAAAACAGACCCCTTGTGTTCCCAGAGAAAAACTGAATAGTTTATAACTCACAGGGACACTGAGAACAGAAAAAGTTCAGCAAGTGATAACAGAACCAAACAGTACCAGAGAGAGACAAGATGACTTGGTCAGACAATAAGGTGTCTCCAAGGGGGTGTTCAGGGCCAGGGAGTCAAGCCCTCCCTCTGGAGGGATAGGACCCTATTGGTCAGGGCAAACCCCCAAGCCAATGACTAAGCAGAAGGACCCCAATCATGAATAAACCATAAGGAAACATTCTGGAGTAATGGGCAAACAGCCCCTTAACATGGATAAGTAATAAGAAATCCTGTATATAAGGCCAGTCTCTGGATCAGTTCTTTGCCTTTCACAGTACTTGACTTCTAACCCTATCAGGATGCCGGCGAGCTTGGTGATTGACCCTCTCTGGAATTTCTCCCTAGGAAGCCCTGCAACTTGCTCCGCAGCCAGGCTCTCTCTCTCTCAAGGCCTTTGGGCCCCCTGCCCGCCCTCCTTCTGGGACCAGACCATTGACCTCTGATCACGTAAGAATATATGTTTTGTATGTATTTGAAGTAGTCAGAGTAGGTGAGAGATTATATGTTAAAAGTGCGAGTGCTTCATTAACAATTGGTATGTTAAATTGTGTTGCTATCATTGAATAAAAGGTCTATTTGACTGAACTAAAAGAGTCATTATTAGAAATAGAAATAGGAGTAATTCCCCACCCTTTCAAACCCAGTAGTATTTCCACTTGATCCTGGGAATTGAAAGGGACCTGCTTCACCAGGGTGCAGAAAAGCAGCTGAACCCCTCCTGGACAGGGACCTGCTTCACCAGGGTGCAGAAAAGCAGCTGAACCCCTTTCATTTCTTTTCACATCCTCTGGAAAAGTTCAGAGATGCATCCCTGGCCAAAGCCTGCCCACCAGACCAATCCAGACCAATGTAAACCCATATGTTTGGTAGGCCTTCCACACGCTGATGTGAGGCAGGATCAGTGGATAAGGTCATTGTGCTCACCCTGGCCCATCAAACAGCTGATTTGTGGGCCTGGAGGAGTGTGCTCCCCTTGGCCCCACCAAACTTCTGATTGGGTGGGGCTTGAGGAGTGCGCTCACCCTGGCCTCGCTGAAGAGCTGATGGGGGGGAGGGGGCTCCTCCAGGCCCCCTCATCAGCTGTTCAGCAGGGTTGGGTGAGTGCTCTCCATCAGCCCCCCATATCAGCTGTTTGGTGGGCTCATTTGGCAGACCAAACAGCTAAAGGGGGGTGCTCCTTGGACTCCTCCTCTGGTGTGCTCACCGGCCATCCTCAAAGTGGGAGCCAGGCTGCTGCCACTGCCACAGGGCAGGTTCCCTGTCAATTTAAAAGGGCTTGTCCCCCCTTCCAGCACCTTCCAGCGGTTATGGCTGTGTGCTGGGTTGTCACTTCCTGTGGTTGCAGCTGGGAGGTGCTGGAATGGGGAAAGCAGCGCTCAAACGTTCAAACTGAAAAAGAATATCCACAAAGGCAGCTTTAAACAAAACACATTTTTAAAAATTAAAAATCATGAATTCAGCCTGTTTAAATTCATGAGATTGTCTTGAAAATAATGAGATTTTTCTTTAAAAAAAAAAAAAGATTACTGTCTTTTTCCCTTTTTTGTGAGAGTACACAATTGAGTATGCACTCCGCCAAGGTGCAGCCACACAAGATGGCCAGAGCAGACTACCATGCCTTTGGCAACCTTAACCCACCCTGGGCAGCTGGACCACATGATGCAGTGCATCATGTATCTGGCTGCCGCCAAATGTTCCTCTGCCACATGGCAGGGTGAGCATCTGGCTGGTACATGCATAACACATCCTCAGAAAAAGGTTTATTTTATTTATTTATATGAGTATTTATACTCTGCTCCTTGCATACATCACTATCATAAAATAACAATAAAATAATTTAAACTACTACAAAACAATTAAAGTACAATATAACATATAATGGGCACGATGATTCTCAGGCAATAAAACCCTCCCATCCCCCCTCCCCCCCTCCGAAGGCCTGGCGGAACAGCCAGGTTGAGGATGCATCGCATTGCAGTCCTACCCATAATGGGCAGGTTCCGCAGCAGGGCTTTGAGTGGCCGTGCACTGCCATTTCATGGCCAGGGGTGGGATTTTTGTTGGACCAAAAGAGAGAGGAAGGACAGGGTTAGGCACAGTGCCTCACCCCCACCCCCCCAGCTGAGGCGGGAGCTCTGACAGCAGCCCAGTCACCCAGCTTCCCCGGGGGGTGGGGGCAAACATCTGCCCAGCTCACTGCGAAAGGGCCGTGCAGGGATCAGGCCCACCACAGCTCATCTGACTGCACTCCCAGATCAAGCATCCAGTGCAGAGGTTTTTGCTTAAGGTAAGCAGCTTCTTGATAAACATACTCCTTGGTCAGCAAGTGTATCAGAGATCAGATCCTAAGTGTAAATGCACATAGAACACTAACAGAAACTCCACAACCAGATTCAAGCTCTGAGTTTTTAATGACAGCTGAGTCTGCCCTACACTCTAGTAAACGTATCTTATACTTCTTTGTAACACCAGAAGCTTGCACAGTTCAATATAGAAAAGTCAGAATATTCCAAGATATTTAATGTGCTTGTCTCTTGACATTTGAGCATACAAAGGAAATGTTGCAGGATGATACCCTGTGCAAACTGACAACCAATGCAAAAGACTTTAAGGAACAATTGAAAGCACATTAAAGCAATCTGGAAAGCAAGTGGAGTACAGTATGAAAAGTTCTATGAGAAAGTCTTTCTTTTGTGAATTATACAAATAAGGGACTGAGCTTTACTGTTAGAAGGTAAAAGCATACTCAAGCTGAAGAAGCAGCACAAGAATAAAGGAAAGCCCAATAATGCCTCTTCTCCCTGAATGCCAGTTGTTAGTGATGTGGATGCTTTAAAGGAAATTTTTCTTATTTAATTAATTTATTTATTTATAAATATTTGTTGCTGCCCCCTCATGCCTACGGCATCTCGGGACACCTTATAGCATAAAAACACACAATAAAATTCATTAAAACAATGTTTTAAAAATACAATCCCCCCCTACCCCACCCTCCCCTCCGAAAGCCTGGCCTTATAGCCCTTTTCAACTATGGACTATTTCTCTTTCAGCCATTCTATAGCCTAAAGATATAGGACTATACAGGAGTTCATGGCACCAGTCAAGAGATAGTCAAAAGACAGCATGTCACATCTACTAAGACCCCAATCCACAGTATGCAGTGCATGGTGTATGCTAGGGCTGAAACTCGGCACTTGGGATTACTTGGTTTTTACAGAGTATCCCAGCCCTCAACACAATTTTGCTGAGTACTGAGTAATTGGCCCCAGCATTTGGTACTCAGCAACTCCTCGATCAAGGAATGGGGCTGCAGGGAGGGGGTTCAGAGGGCAGCAGGGGATTCTCCCAAAATAACCTTTGAAATTTACAAGTGTGGCCAGTGCTTGTAAATTTCCAAGGCTAGCTTTCCTCCACTCCCCAGCCTATCAGTTGATAGGCTTGGCGGGGAGTCAACCTTTGAAATTTACAAGCGCTGGCCATGCTTGCAATTTCAAAGGTTATATATTTTGTAGTCTTGTTTCAGCCCTTGGAGCATCCTTTCTGTCCCCGTCCCCCCCCACCCCCCAGCCCTTCCTGGCCCCCTTCGGAGTACTGAGTATTCACTCAGTTTCCAAGGAGCAGCCAAAAACTCAGGCCCAATCCTCAGAAACTTGGAAATGGTCACAAATATTTTTTTCTACTACTCATTTCAGCCTTAGTGTATGCATTACACACATTCATTGTGCAACATGTGCTCATTTAGTGCCTGACGAGTTACCTGAATAATCACTACCATTATTGAATTACTGTTATCACTCCCAAAATACTGATTTACTGTTACTGAGGTACAATTATCCCATATTTCCTTTTATCAAACAACCGTTTTTTTCTGTCCATTTCTATTCATCTATTTCAGGGGTGGGAAAATATTATAAAACCAAGAGCTGCAAAACAAAATTTTTGTATCATCAAGAACCATAAGATGCATCCTATCAATTGCAGCTTCTTCCAACCTCAAGGATTGGAGCAGCGCAGCTACCCACACCACTCCTCTCACATCAAAGCTCTGGTTTCTGGAACGTTTTGTGGTCTTGAGCAGCAGAAAAAGTGGCACAAGGCACACACCCTGCTTCCACAGCCCTCATGAGTCTTACACGGCCAAAATGGCAGCTCCGTTTCTCTTGCTCCTGAGGGAGCCACATGGGGTGAAAACAGACATGACACTAACCACCCTTTAACCACCCTTGGTGGTTATTTATGCATGTTGCAGGACTGTATTGGTGCCCTATGCAGCCCTGAAACATGCATAAATGACCACCAAGGGTGGTTAAAGGGTGGTTAGCGTCATGTCTGTTTTCACCCATGGACACCTAGGCAGTCACCACTGGCGAGAGCCAAGACGCAAGTGCCCAAGAGTTGTATGCAGCTCTCAAACCACCATTTGCCTACCTCTGATCTATTGTTTTGTGTTGGAAAGACACTAACACAGTAACATGGTAAGCTGGAATGGGTCAGTAAAATGTTAGAAGAGAACAGAGAACAGAAAGTTGGAAACAATAATACCTGATATTTCGAGTTGTCAAGTACCTGTCTTGGTGTTTCAGTACCAATCAGATACCCAATAGACAACCTGAAATACTGAATATTGCTGTTACCAAGTTTCCAGCTTTCTGCTTTATCATTTACTGTTTTACCAACTCAGCCTGGCTTACTATGTTACCATTTTAGTTTCTCTCCAGCAGGGATCAATACACAGACAGAAATTGACAGAAAAATGGTAAATTGGTAACTGGTAAAATCATGCAAAATGGTGATCTGGTAACAAAAAAAAACCCACTGTAATTTGATAATGGGAAACTGGTGATCTGGGTAACTCATCTGGCACTAAAGGGGTATCTCATCCACCCAAAATGATTTGGGTGCATTATGGATAGACCCATTTTTGTGGGTACCTGTTTCATCTCTCATTGCAGTAGCTTCAGCACTCCTAAGGCCACATGAAGGGCTCTTCCTGTGAAGCTCTTTCCACGCCCATGACTCTCTGCTCTGAGGATGACAACGTCCTGTGGGACCCTGCCTCATTCCCTTCTCTTCCAGGGGGATGAGCAGGAGCAGGGCCCACAAGAATTGGCTGCGTTTGGGACAGAGTCATGCACAGGAATAGCAGTAGCGCGTCCACTTCCTCCCACACACTGGAATCCTGCTGCACCATTAATGCTGCTTCTAAAGGTCCTGCTGCAAGGGCCCTCCACATCTCTCTTCCATCCTAGGTCCCAAGCCTCCCGAGCTCTCCTTGGGCCAGTGGTGAGGCCTTGGCAGCAGAATATATAGAGACAGCAGCAGCACAGCAGGATGCCAGGACAGAGGAGGAGGAGGCTGCACTGTTTCCTGTGCAGAACTCTTGGCCCCGAGGGCAACTGTTTCCTGTGTAATCCTGATTCACCTGGTCCGTAGGTGAGGTGGGGAGAACAGTGTGCCAGGCTCCGCAGGAAGCAGCCATCATGGAGGCCAAGCACAGGCTTTGGGAGCACAGTGATGCTCATTTATCCCCATCCAGGATGCCTGGAGCATCCAGGCACCAGACCCCTGTCCCAGGCTTCTCCTCAACCCCTACTCCAGGTCCTGCTTTTTCTAAGGTTAACCCCACGGACAAACGTATGTCTAGGATAGTTTCAGTATGGCAGAACCTGCACCACACAGGGGCACTTGATGCCCTTCAGGGTCCCTTCCAGTTCTATGATTCTAATTTTAAAAGGGGGTGGAGGGTACAAGAAAGGGCAAAGTATAAACTAAAATGGGAACTACGTGGAGTGTCATGCAGATGGTCAGGGGGAAAAGATGAAATTACAAGACACTGGCTAAAATGGCATTAAGGAAGCCAAGAGGAGTGGGAGAAATGACAAAGGCCTGGATGGAATGACAGAAGGAGGCTACAAAAAACAAGGGAATGCCAAAAGAGTGCACAGAATGACAAGAAAAACCACACTAGTATTGCTAATCAGCACTGCATTATTTTGGCATTCTTGAAGGGGTGAGGGTCTACTTGTGCATTGGGGATGATTTGCGATTGATCATTCCATGTGTGTGTGTGTGTGTGTGTGTGTGTGTAGGGGTGGGGTGCACACATGTTTCATATAAAATAGTAGTGGAGAGGGGTTGTGCATTGGGTTTGAGACCAATTGCCTCATATCTGAGAAATAAATCTGAGAAATCTGAGAAATAAAATAAAATAAATAAAATAAATAAGTGGGAGGACAGGGGGTTGCCTCGGCATTCAGAGGTAACATTAATTGAAAATGATGGCATCATTTTTGGGATCAATGGGCATTTGGAAGGTATGTTGTACGCAGACACATTTTGAAAGGCCTAGGTATAGACTAGAGCATATGTGCATACAGGTGTGCACACATACGCACACTGTTATAGAAACCCAAATCTTCTTGTTTTGCTGCTTGCAGTGTTGTTTAATTATCACTGGAAGTATGTAGTTGTTCTTTGAATGCAGTGCAAATAATAGGGATGGGCGAACGTGGTTCGGATATTCGGAGTTCGGACCAAACTCTGCCTGTTCGGACGTCCAAACCGAACGTCCGAACCGAACTCTTGAATGACCAAACAGTTCAGTCATGTTCGGATGAGTTCGGATGAGTTCAGGGGCAAGAAAAACAGGTTTTCAGGGCCAAAAATTAGGGTTTGGTTTCATTTCATTTCGGTTTAGATAGCGCTATTTTTGATTGTTTGGCCAAGTTCGGCCAACCTGAACTCGGCTCAGCTGAACTGAACCATCGAACCCGAACTCAGGTTTTGAACTGAATGACCGAACATCTGAACCGCATTCTGTTCGCCCATCCCTAGCAAATAACAAATGAATATCAAATTATACCCATATGATATGTAATACGAAGCAGTATTTTTCACACTAGTAAAAAACACAATCACTTGCAAATGATGCATTTTATATAGTTATTAAAAAGGCTCTATGGCAGCCTTGATAAAGGTATTCCATTATGTTTCATATAACCACCTATTTCAAAAGAATAGGTGGTTATATAGGTGTTTTGCCACCTATTCCAAAAGAAAAGTGAATATTGAATTTTAAATAAATAAATAAATAAATAAATAAAATAAATTATTGCTCTCTTTTGTCCTTCTATTTCCATTTGTTAACCTCATCCCACCTTCATAATCAATATATAATTACATTTTAGGTGATAAACAACACGATAGCCACCTACAAATGGGTGTCTGTCGGGATGTTTGTTAGGTGGATATGGATTGGAAGACATGTTCCCCAATCCATGTGGTCATGGTGTACTCCTTGAGATTGAGGAGGATGACATGTGGGCTAAGGCCAACATGTGTGCATGCCATCTATTAGGGGAGTCACAGCCAGAGAAGGCTCTTTTCCCCAGCCATGTCTCCCCTATAGGTCCCTTCTTGGCTCCAGCAGATGACTTTTTAGTCTTAATATGAGGTGAACTCTGTTTTGGAATTGTGTGTTGTGATATTTCCATTGGTACTGGGCAGTTCATAATGACTAGGAGTCTCCTGGTAATGCACCAGTAGAAATCATTTATAGCATCTCACTGAAGTGACTGAATGGGCCTTGTGCCAGAGCAGCCTCTAAAGAGGGATGGAGGTTTTCATCTCCTTGATGGACTGTCTATTTGCAAGAGGGAGTCCACCCATTATGTATGTGCATGGAAGCAATGCACATGGTCAGTACCTCCCCAAGTCCCCCGTGCTCAGGTGAGGAGAAGTAATGGACTCTGGATATGGGGATGACTGAAAAACCACAAAATTATTCATACATCTCTGGATGTTGTTGACACTTTGGGAGGAATAAGTTAAGAAATACGGTTAAGCTATGTGGCTCCAGAGGCCTCAGAATTTGACCCATTTCTTTGTAAAGGCTGAGAGGGCTGTCATGGTGAGGGACTGTAATTAGAGGTCAATTGTTGGGTACATGTCCAGCTTAAGAGGCAAGCAGCAGCAGAGGTTAAGCTGGCTCTGGAGAGCTGCCCGGTAAGTTGGATCAGATGGAGCCTCTTACTAGCTTGCATACTTGGATGGTATTGATAAATGTGATAACCAACATGAGGGCTGAAACTTTAGCTTGCGGGCCATATACAGGGAGATAGGGCATAGAAGACACAATAACCAGATTTTGCCTCTTGTCATATACCATTGAGTAATGAAGGGATTCAGCCAGCTAAACTGAGCAGGAAAAAAATGGTTTTTCCCTCAACTGCCCACTACATGGTATGATTTAGCCATTAGAAAACATTAATAAATGTCTACAACATCCCAAACAATTACATTAACATGTTATAATTCCTTTCATCCATGCCATAAATCCAATAATCCTACTCAGTGGTTTAATAAAGCAATTTGTGATTAAAGCTGGCTCAGATAGTGAGGCTTTAACCTGTTGCTAACACTCTAATGTAACATAGCTTCAACAGAGATACATTCAAATATCAGGATGATGTTCACTAATCAAATTCCAGTGTAAGGAGGTATGAAATAAAAGCAACTTGATGCTAAGGGCTTTGTCTTTATAACTGACTCCTATAAGAAATTAAGATGTCTCCCACTTGGATCTCACCTGCGAACAAAATTCCAGGTTTGCACCATTAATTTATGTGTATCTAAATTAAGCATATGTTTAAGTGCCTCCTAATCAGGCACTATAAAACACAACACTAGAGACCAGAGGTGGCCAACCTATGGCGCTTGGGCAGTCTGAGTTCAAGCATGGCTCTTGACTAGGGCTGCCTAAATTGTCCCTTGTCATATTTCATTGTACCCGGGTTCCAGCAGCTGAATTACAGTTTCTCCTCAGAATCTCAGCAGCCAGGATGTCAGAACACTAGCTCCACCAGCCAATCATGAAGCAGGAGAAGTTTGTATATGCGCACAAGGCTCAACTCAACCATATAAAGATTTTTATACACGGCTCTTGGAGTTGGGAAATTTGGCTGTTCCCACTATAGACTGAAGCCTTGGACGTTAGGCTGGGAAGGCCGGGCAGTTTTGCCGAGTTTGCTCTGACTTCATGGGGTTCCCCCACGGCTCTTTGCATGATGGAGAAGAAGAGGACTCGTCAGGCTTCTTCGCTTTCACCTGAAATAGATCTTCCCTCTAAACACCGGCGACAGGATGCTGCTGCAGCCACAGGTACTTTGTCCTTATTGCAGAATAATCATTATGCATGCCTGGCTCCAGAGTATGAGGAGTCTGAGAGCTCCTTCAAATCCTTCATTGAGGGTCTTCCCTCCCTGGATCTAGTTCCTAACCTTGTCTCTGGTCATAAGACAGCACTTAGAGAGACTCTCTCGAAACAGACTACCTTAATAGCACGTACTGTGGAGTCTCTTTTTGCTAGTATCCACGAGTTGGATGCATCTGTGGGGAAGGTAAAAACCCAACTTGTGGAGATTTTGGACAAACTGAAGGAACCGGGGGACTATCCCAAGCAAGGTTTGCCTGGTTACAGGACTAATCTCCTTAAAGGCAGACCTCACAAGTCACATCCTCGCAGGCCACCTATGGTGGTTAGAGATAGTGAAATATTTTTATATATTGGCCTTAATTATGATGGGACATACCATTCATGGGGACGGATGGATGATATTGTTGCCCATTTGACTTATTTTGGGGGCAAACCTGTTGGGGCTGAAAACATTGTCGGCTGTAAACATGTAAAGAGCAGGCAGGATGCGGTTACTTTGCAATTGCAGTTCTCCCATCCATCTTAGGTCAAAGATTTATTTTTAACTAGACACCATTTTATAGATAGGGGTATCTCTATGGACAGGGTGTGGTCCAGAGAAAAGGAAACACAGGCTAGTGTTAACAACGTTCATGGGTCCCTGCGTTCACATCCTCTTTTGTCTTCACCCAGTCTTGCTATGCCCCCTCCCAGGGACAATTTAGATTTGCTCATTTGCCAATTCCCCCTGGGAGAGAGTTGCGGGGTCCAAAGGTGAACCCAGTTAACCCCTTAGAGGGGGCTCCTGGGGTTGAGCCAGCTACTGTTAATGAGGGTACTATTGCCCAGGTCCATATGGAGGCTGGTGTGACAGAGGGGCATCCAATTTCCTATAGCAGCCAGGGCCTGCCCCAAGTCAAATTTATGGATTTCGACTTGGGTTTTTCATCATACCATCTTTTTAAGGATGATCAGAGGGCAAACCCTCGGCCACATGGAAGGGAGGGGGAGGGATCTTAATTCTAAGGAGGAAGGAGCCTCCAACCAGTCGGCCCAATCACCAATTAAAGGGATTGTAGGGTCAGAAGCAGGAGGTAGGAAAGTGGAGTCTTTATCTGAGCTTACTCCTGAGTTGTTAAGCAGCATGGCTGCATTCTTGGCAGGTAGCCCAGATGTTAGGGAGGCACCTCGTTTGGGGGAACTATTTAGGGGATTGTCTACAATGGATCAGGACTTACTCCTGACTAGGATAAGCCTGCTTCAAGGTAGTTTGCAGGGCACAGAATCTAATTATGAGGCTCCAAGGTCTAGACAGCCTAATTTTGTTTATAAACCTGAACTTAATTTGGAACTTATGACGGCAGCATATTACCTCTAGGCTTCTGAGCATGGTACCTTATGTATGGAGAATAGCAAGCCTGAGGGTGCTATACTGGGCACTTCTCTCTCAACCTTAGCTAATCAAGGGAGGAATAACCATAGTAATGTGGCAGTCTTTGGCCCTCAGTTTTCCCAAATTGAGCCAGCTTCTAGTACCGTTTGACTAGGTAACCCAACTAGTAGTTTTGCCTCACAAGTGATCCTTAGACTGGACTCTTTTGGTAAGGACAGTGTTATGGTTACCCCAAGCCTTTCAGGTCGGGTAGCCAAATTTTCCTTGGTTTCATGGAATATTGCCGGTCTTAGATCAAATTTGGGTGACCAGGATTGGGAGGAGTTCTTAGGTAAGTTTGACCTGGTCTGTCTGTAAGAGACCTGGTTGATAGGTACTGTAGTTGGTTTTCCGGACAGGTTTAGTGCCATCTTTTGTGAAGGTTAAAAGAATTCCTCTAGAGGTCGGGTTTCTGGGAGTTTGGCTTTTTTAGTGGCAAAATATTTAGGGGACACTTTTTTCTGCATTGATTCAGGGAGGTCTGAATTAACGGTGGGCTTGCTTAAGCTGGGCGACTGCCGCGACCACCATTTGGTCTTCAATGTGTATATTCCACCTATATCCTCACCTTATTATAAGGAGGATATATGGGGAATTTTGGAAGAAGAGGTATGCAGACTGGAGTGTCTCTATCCACAGGCTGAGGTTATTATGCTAAGAGATTGGAATGTCCACCTCCGGCAAGGGCTGGATCCCAGAGTTAGGGGAAGGGGGAGACCTGTCTCAGAGGTTGTGGAGGATAGGGAACCCAATAGGGCAGAGTTCCTCCTCCAAGCACTGATGGGTAGACTGAATCTCCTTGCACTACCCAAAGAAGTTGTAGGGAGTGAGGTGAAGAATTTTACCTTCTTGGGCCCTCAAGGTCACAGTACGATTGCTTTTATTTTTGTTTCTTCAGATATTAGTGGTAGATTCAGCCCCCTTACCCTACATGTTAGGCCGGAAAGTGACCATGTGGCACTTGCTGTCCTCACGGATTATAACTATGCTTTGGGTGGGGATTTGGAGGGTCAGAGTGGGGCACTGAAGATCTATAGGAGATTGCCAGCAGTGGCCCTGATGTCTCAGGTGCATGAACTTTGTGACACTGAGGATTCTGAGAATCTGAGAGTTACGCTGCTGAGTACCCAGGATAGGACAGCTCTCCTCCAATGTTACCACGACATTATTGATTCATTTCAGAGTGCTTTTCTTACTCCTATGTCTGCCATAGGCCACAAACGCCGGCATAGTTGGTATGATAAGGATTGCAGGATTATGAAACGCCATCTTATAGGCCTTAAAAAGAAGTGGGCAAGAAATCCCACTGTAGTTCAGTGGGACCAATATAAGCACCGTACAATCGCATACAAAGCCTTATTGAATGACAAGAGGAAGGGCTATTTTAATGGTATCTGGGCCGAAATGGTTGTTGCCCAACATACAGGGGATACAAATAGTTTCTGGCTAACCTTGAACCATATTCTAAAGCCCCAGTGCTCATCTGGCAGTACGAACATTACCACTTGGGCCTCAATACTTGTTAAACTGTTTTCCAACTTAGGTCCCAATTGCAGAGTTCCTCTGAACTGGACTCAATCGTGGATTGTGCCGATATTTTAAAAGGTGTCAGCTATTAATTCATCATGTTATAGGCCTATTAGCCTCCTCTCTGTTGTAGGCAAATTATTTGCTAAGTGTCTTCTCCCCCATCTTGAGAAGTGGGTATGAGACAAGGCAATTGTTCCCCAAGAACAATGTGGGTTCTGTAGGAATAAATCTACTGTTGATTGTTGTTACCTGCTTGAGCATATTATACATAAGTATCATAAGATCAAAGGAGTTAAATTACGGTTAGCCTTTATGGATTTATCTAAGGCTTTTGATTCAGTCCCAAGGGCTAGCCTTTGGAGCACTTTGTGCAAGCTTGGGATTGACGAGGTTCTGTTAGTGCTTATTGTGCAGCTTCACATCAATAATCAAGCAGGTATTAAAATTGGTCTGGGTAATCCCCGGAGTGATAGCATTTCCATCGGCAAAGGGGTTCACCAGGGTTGTATCCTGGCAGCACTCCTCTTTAACATCTATCTCTCAGATTTGGTGCCCTGTTTAAAATCAGATGACGTACATGCTCCTAGGGTGGGGGATTATCCAATTCCTGTTATCCAGTTTGCGGATGATCTCGTGCTCCTCTCCCAGACAGAAAGTGGTCTTCAAAGGCTGATGAGGAAGTTCTATATATTGTAGCCAGAAGAGATTGGAGCCAAACCCTCAAAAGTCTAAGGTTATGTTAATTGGCAGACGTAAGTCCAAGGTGAGATAGGAAATTTAAGACAGCCCCACTGGGGAGTGTTACATCCTTTACTTATTTGGGCATTACATTTTCAAGCCAGGGTACATGGATCAGGCACCTGAGGTCTAGAGAGGACAAGGCTATGAGGGCAGCTCGGGGTCTGACCAAAGTCACTACAATGTCGAAAGGGGTATTATTATCAACAGTGCTTACAACTATGCTTACAACTCTAAAGTTCCCCCAACAGCATTGTTTGGATGTGACATTATTCCTTATTCAGAGATTTCAATACTTGAGAAGGTGCAAAATTTCTTTTTGAGGCAGCTTTTGCAGGTTGGGAATGACGTCCCAGCTGAAATTTTAAGGGCCGAGACTAGGTTAACCTCATTTTTGGTCTTGTCCAAAATAATTTTTGTAAGATATTGGCTGAGGCTACTTTCCCAGCAGGAGTCTACCCTCATTTACCAAGCTTTGAGGGAGGAACTTACTTATAATGGTTTGAGGGCTTACCCATGGCTGCACTACCTCAAATTTATACTCAATAATTTAGGTTTCTCCTTTGAGTATTTTTTTGGTTGTTCCTTCCTTGCAATTAAGAGAGAGATCTGGAAGCGCATCCTAGACATTCAGTACCAGGAGGATATGTCTAGGGTGGCCAATTGAAAGGTGCCCCCTTTTTTGGGAATTATCAAAACTGTTTTCAAATTTGAACCCTATCTTGGTGGAGTTGTCTAATAGTAATCTCCGCAGGTCATATACCTTGTTGAGATTCCAATTAGTAAAATCAGCAGTGACGGAGGGTAGATACGCGCACGTGGCATATGGCCTCTGCTATTGCCCCCGCAGATTGCGAGAGATTGAAACAACTCATCACTTTCTCCTGAGATGCCCTCGCTTTGATAGCCTAAAGAGTTGCATGGTTGCTCCCCTTTATTCTGGATTTCCCCAATTCCCATTACGACCAAACTTACCAGTTCTTACTTTCGCAACCATCTCCGGAAGCCACTTTTGCAGTGGCTTCCTTCGTATGGCTTGCAGCCAAAAAGTGCAGGGACCTGCTTGCAAAGGAGGGTAGCTAGGAAGGAGGAACCTTGCTGTTTATTTTCTCGTATTCCCCTTCCCTGGCTAATTTATTTGGGTTGCCTAGTTCATTATTTGTTCTGGCTGATAAGGCAATAGTGTATATTTGGTATCTATCGCTATGCCTTCGCGGTCCTTGCTAGTCAGACTCCCAGACCTGCTTTTGTATATTGTACTTATATTTTATAGTAGTTATGTTTCCGTGGGTGTTACCCGATTTCCAGGCTAATTTTTGCCATGTTGTTTTATATTTTTATGGTAGTATCCATTTTATTGTCTGGCCATGGTGCATGCTAACCTCACAACAAATTGTTGGTGTTCAAGGAAGGGGTATAACCAAGAGTGTTTGAGGTTTGTTGATTGGAAATGGATGAAAATATTTTAATTTATAGCTCTATTCCTTCATCCATTCTGCCGTGTGCCTATTGTGTCCAATCTTGTTCTATCGTGTGCGTATAATGTTATCATGTTTGTTTGTGTTCTTGTTTTATATGGGGTCAGGACGAAAGTCTGTACCCATAATAAATAAAGAAAAGAAAGACTGAAGCAGATGCATCTAATCAGAAAATAGGCCAAGGAAGATCCTGAGGATACCATTCCTTGCTTCATTCCTTGCTAAAAAAAAGTTGTTCTGTGAAATGTGCATCCCAATTTCTTATCTATCTCTCTCTCTCTAGAAATGGTCTAATTCTAAAGTGTTCTGACACATGGTGCATAGTGGAGCTTCCTATAATCAAGTTACTTCGCACAGGTACATGAACATACCAGCTAAAAATGAAGTGGAAATATATCCTGTATCTGGAATATATGTGAAATTTACAAATGCCCTTTGCTTCACTGCATTGTTCCAGTTCCTTCCTTTTCACTATGGCCTAACCTGTCCCCTCTCAAAGGAAATACCAGTGGAGGAGGCAAACAGTCATTAGTTGCCAAGAGTTCATCTTCGTTCCTAATACACATTCCCGTGTATTTTAGGGGTTAAGGTGAGTTAACTAGGTCACACACACTGAGCAATATGTGCAGTTTCAAATTCTGTGAAGCCCAAGGACATAGACGACAAAACAAGCCCATACTCAGACACCCCAAAAGTACTGATGTGGAGAACCAAGCCCTCTGAAAGCTCTTCATGTTTCCTTGAGAAATATAACTCTTGCTCAAGGGATAGTTTGTTACTGCAATGATTTCTGTTTGGAAGTGATCTGGGGTTGGCAAAGAGAATGCTGCATACAGCATTTTCTCCAAATCTATGAAGCTACAAGTACAGGACAGGAGCACTGGTTAACTTCCATAGGCTGCCAGCAAGAGGGTGCCAACTTGCAGAGCTACTGCCCCCTTCATTTCTGCTGTTTTTGAGATGTTATTGTACTACTATATTTGCTTTCTTATGAGGAGCAACTTCACTTTACTCAGTAATTCACTGAAATAGTAAGCAATTTCGCTATTAACCTCTGTTGCTTAGTTTCCCGTAAACTATATACTTCTGCTTAAATCTCCTCCTGTACATCTTATGAACAAAACTAATCACAAAATACTGAGTCAAATCAGATTACCAGTATAAGGGGGAATCAAAAAATTACACGAAAAAGGCACGCACAGTCAGAGTGAAAAACTCCTTACCTCAAGTACACAAGTCCTATCAAACTTCACACACAACAAAAGGAGGGAAAACAATATTATAAGTATTTAATCATGTAAACATATATAATAAAAAAGGGGTAAAAAAACCAAATCACTATATACAAAATAGAAAAAAACATATCAACTGGTTTTACAAAAATAAATCAAAATACACATACACTGATTGTCTGACCATGAAGGCTAGAAAACATAACAATATACACAATGGTAGTTCTCTAGAGAATAAAAGTCCATAACAATTACTAATAAGCCCAGATGCATTTCAGGGACCCAGCCCCTTCCACAATGGAGTATCTTTAAATTATTAGATGGACATATTTGTTAAGGCTGAAAAATAAAAAGACAAATGCTTCGAAAACAAGCAATGAGCTCTAGTGTTACCATATAGAGAATTGATAATCTGAATAAAGCTGCATACACCAGGGATAAAAAAATAAGTATCCAAAAACAACACCAAGGTTGTGTATTCGTTAGTGGAATCTCAGAGGATTCTCAGTCATTCCTTCATAGTTTCATACATCTCAAATGAGCAGCGAAAGGCTGGTCTCATATACACACACAGCAAGTAAAAACTCTGTGACTATTTTTTAGCAAACCTGTGGCTATGTAGGCATTAATGGTTTTGTTATCATGATGCGGTTCACCGGCCACTACTAACTTTATGGACATAGCCTGAAAGCAGAGCATCCTGTCCCAGAAGTTTATTCCCATTTGAACTGATGAATAAGTGAAACTTTAGCAACGTTGACTCAGTTTATGACAGTGTTGATCCATTCTACGTAAGTCCATATGCGAGTAGCCTCACATGAACCCTAGTCAGTATATATTATAATAGAATTAATATAGACAGAGAAGATAAGAAAAAAAGTATATAAGACATGGAAACCCTCATGCCACGGGTCCTAGACTATTGTTATTTTTTAATCAATTATCTTATATATTGCCATTCATTCATGAGTAGAAAGAGAGGTTCCTGCTCTGAGAGGCTTACAGTCTAGAAAGGACATGAGAAGGGAGTAACAAAGGTAAAGCTGAGAAGTTACTTAGCTTAGGGCCTTTTCACACAAGACACTCTCCACCCACCCACTATACATATTACAGGGCACCCACATGGCAACACTGCAGCCCTGCAACATATATAGTGGGTGGGTGGGCAGTGGGTGGACTGTGTTTTGTGTGAAAAGGGCCTTAGTTACAAGGGTGGAGGGGGTTCCTGAAGGATGAGAGTGTAAGTAGAAGCATAAATGAGCAATCTATAATGGTGAAGATTCGGGGCATGAATTCTGACAGAAAAGGTAGGTTTTGAGAAGGGACTAAACCAAGGGTGATTTCAGAAGTAACGCGTTCCAATTCACCACAGTGAATCCAACCCCGGTGTGAACAGATTCACCACAGACTGTGGTGACACGTGCGGCCCCAACCGAAGTGACAGGATCATGACAACCGCCCTGGTGCAATCAGAGAGAACATGGGCCGGGGGAACACAACAGACATGCAGTGGAGATGTGGACCATCATTAGAGCCCCAGAATGCACCGCGACTGTGGTCAATTCCTTCCACGGCGACTGCGGGTTTCCATTGAGAAGTTACTTTTCATTCACCCCTGCCGTGGTGACCATTCACCACACTTCTGGACCTCTTCCCGCCCCATCCTCATGAAGCGTGGTTAGCTTCACCCCAGGCCACGTTTGACTGTGGTGGACATCTGGATGTGAGCAAACAGACATGCACGGCGCTTTCACCACCCCTCACGTTTGACTGAGGTTGACTGTGGTGGACATTCACCACGTCACTTCTGAAATCACCCAGTGTATTAATTTCTTTTGAGTTGGGCACATTAATCTTTTATGAGAACATCATTCCAAAATGTATGGTGTTTATTCCATATTTCTCTGAAGTATGTGAAAGCATGGTTTTATTTATGTTAATTTCTTTGACTGAATTTCTAATTGAATAGCTCAGTTCAGCAATGTTCATCATGCATCCCCTTTGGTCTCACAGGAGCCCCCCACACACACACACCACTTCTCCTTGGGGGATGGACAGTTTGTCCCCATTCCTGTTAGGATGGGAGAGGGCAGGGTTCTGCATTTGTAAGACCAGTCAGAGGGTGACTGATGCCAGTTTTAAAATTGGCCATTGCCCTATTAAGTTTTGCTGCAAAGGAGCCCTCCCAAGAAGAGGGCTCCTTCACCTGCCTTAAAGGCTCACATCATTTCTCCCCCGAGAAGTATAAGTCAGTAGCAGACTAGCAGAGTCAACCGAGCAAGCACTCAGCCACCCTTTTAGACTGACACTGTTGGTCTTTCCTGTTTCCAGTTGTGTTTGGGACTAGGAGGGAATCACGTTTGTCCTGGTTGGTCAGATAGTGGTGGGGTGGTTTTGCCATTCCCCAATGCCCCCCTCACCCTCAAGCGTGCTTGTTGAGCAACTGAAGGCATGTTTAAGCCTGGGTTAAGTTCTTAAAATTTTGTCACACTCTGTGGTGTAAAGGGTTTGGATTTACAGGAATAGGGGTAACAGAGGCATCTACTTAAGAGATATAGGAAGGGGTCAATTGCTAACAAGCAACACTACTTGCATGTGTGGTGTTGGGACTATCCCCCCTTCCTCCATGCTCTATCTATCGTGGGAGGGCAGGGCTTGGTGCAGGATGAAATCTACAGTAGGTTTCCTTTGGGTGGCCTCCTTTAGGTAGGTTGGATTGGTTTAATGAATTGGACATGGATTTCTTGATATGGATTTCTTCCCTACCCTCCACTAAACTGTTGTAGTTCCGGTGATGTGATGACAATTTGGCCTTCCTTTCTAATAGGTGAACAAATTAAAAAAAATACTAAGAGTCCATTTTTGTATATTGATATTTAGAATCCCAAAATGTTATAATCAATTAATAAACTACTACTACTACTAATAGTAATAATAATAAATAATTTATCTCATTTACAAAAAGTGCCTGGCACTGTACAGTTATGATTATTTATTTTATATATCCCACCCCTCCTGCCCAAAGGCAGCTCAGGGTGGCGAACAACATGCACAAAAAAAATATTCAATAATAAAACATTTTAAAATAAATCTACAAATTTTAAAACAAGTAATAAAAACACACCATCCCTCCCAACCCCCACCCCCCCCCACCCTACTGCGCCCCCTCGCCAAAAGCCTGGTGGAACAGCCAGGTCTTACACAAACGTCAAAACGACAGGAGGGTGGGGGCCAACCAAGCCTCCTGTGGGAGTGAATTCCACAGCACGGGGGCAGCCACCGAAAAAGATCTCACATTAGTGGCCACCCGTCTCGCCCGGGGAACCTCCAAAAAGGCCCCCATGGACGATCAAAGGGGTCTCACGGGCACATGGGGAGTGAGGCGATCCCACAGATAGGCAGGGCCCAGGCTGTGAAGGGCTTTAAAGGTCAAAACCAGCACCTTTAACCTAGCCCGGTTAATCCAGCCTCCAGGTTAATAATCCAGCCTTGAAGTGATTAGAGACAGGTCTCTGCCCCAAAGGAGTTACATTCTAGAAAGGACAAGGTAGGAGAGACAAGGGTTAGAGGATGATAGGGAGAGACAGATATATAATCACAAAGCTGAGATGAAATTATTTCTATCTCCTTTGTAGCTACTCCAGTGTAAGAGTTTACTCCTGCTTTCTGGTTTGACTACAAGCATTTTATATATGAAGAGTCCCCATAGTTGAAGGACTGATTGCAAATCAACTGGCCTCAACAATAGCATTGTGCCATGACTAGACATTTTCAGCTGGAGGACCTTTACCTCCAATGGAAGGCATTAAGTGTACCATATTCAATAACAATTGGATAAAGGAATATAATTTTATAAGCAGTTCAATTATATTATTTAGCAAAAATCTTCATAGACTGAGCCACTATTCCTATACCTGAGCCACTATTCCTATACCTATGATCGGTTTACCCTTATCCTTGCAACATGGACCTGCCTGCTGTCATTCTCATCGTAACCAAGCCAAGTACGTGCACTTGAGACCTCGCATCTTCATGAATGTTAGACCCCTTGTCT
>QEPC01014029.1:267635-287656 GCA_003113815.1 Sphenodon punctatus
CCAGGAGAACTTTTTACACACAAAAGTTCTGGGAGAAGTTATATGCAGAAGTTCAAAGAGCCAGATGTTTAAGATCTGGGTGAGTGATTTAGACACACAGAAAGTTCAGGATGTAACAGCAAACATACAGGAGAAATGTGTGTGTAAAAAACACCCACTGTGGTATAAGAATGGTTTGTGATGCCAATTGGCCAGCAGAAGTGTCAACCAAATGTCCTCATTCTGTGCTGTGACCATCCCAACATCTCTCCCTCACTTGTTACTGGGAAGTCAGAAGCATCTGTTTAGGAAAGAGCCAATGGAGATTCTCTTACATCCTCTGTCACAGTGCTGCAGGATGTGATTGTGATGATAATTGACCAGCCTGGATGTGTAAAGCATGTCTCCTGATTTCTGGGATGCTATCCCCAAAGTCCCAGTTATGTCCCTTCTATGCCCGCCAGAGGGCCGCCCCCTACGCCCACCTCGAAGCCACTACCGATTGGTCCTGTAAAACTGGAAGCATGCAGTAATTGGCCACTGAATGTGTCTGTCAGTCTTTTGAGTTGCTCCACAGCCTCCCTCCCCCTTCCATGCCAGGTGCCTGCCTCTGACTGGCACTGCATTTGCTGCTATATATCTGAATAATGGTCTTCAAGGGGACAACTTCAAATGCTTATAAATTTTGTCCTTTTATCAAATTGTCCTTTATGTTGTCAGAAATGACAGGAAAGGTATGTGATACATTCATGCCAAATGTATTGCAAATAGGATTGAATATAAAAATGTTACAACTGGAAATGTATTTTCAAGTTAATGTCATACCATCAGAACCCTTTATCCAATCTTTCTGAAAATTGATAGAATTGTTAGGCATGTGGAGGGACATAAAATTTACAAGTTTCATGCAAAGTGGATGGAAGATAAAGAAGTTTTAGCCATGAATGTGTATGGAGATTTTCTTAAAATCACAACATTCAATTGCTTCTCAAATCTGTTTCCTTTATCTAATCCTTTTGAAAATTGGTATGCATAGTGCCCTCTGTTGAGGGTACAATCTTCCTAAGTTTCATCAGAATTGAATATGAATCTAAAAAGATATTGTTGGAAATACATTTTTCAGTTTGTTTCCTTTACTTGAAAAACAAACATTTTTTTGTTTCTATTTTCATTATTACTATTTGTCATTTTCATTATTGCAACAATGATAATGAAAATGACTATTTTCATTATTGTTATTGTAACAACAAAAATGACATGTACACCCTCTGTCTCCCTCTCTCCCCCCCTCCTCCCCCCATTTGAAAGGATTTATTGGAATTCAGCTAGTACATACACTGTCATTGGTAACTACAACACACATGTGTTGAAGCTAGAATCCCCCTCCTTCTCACTCCCCTTTGCCCCAAATCCCACCCACCGCTAACACAATTATCTCAATAAAGAAAAACGTAAATGACCTTAAATGAAAAATGATAAAAAGCAAAAGGAAATTAAAGTAAAAGACACCCTCTGTCTTTTTTGAGATGGGCGACCAGTAGGGATGGGCAAACAGAACGGAGTTCGGAAATTCTGTTCGGTTCGGTTTGAAATTCGAGTTCGGAAATTCGGTTCAGTTTACAATTTGAGTTTGGTTCGGAAGTTCAGTTTGGTCAACCCAACAGCCCAAGTTCGGTCGAATTCCGAACTTCCGAACTAAGTTCGGCCATTCAAAACCCGTTTTTTTGGGTGTGCGTTGCCACTAGGAATGGGCGAACAGAACAGATTTCGGAAATTCGGTTTGATTTTAAATTCGAGTTCGGTTTGGAAGTTTGGTTTGGTCGACCGAAAAGACCGAGTTCGGTCCGAACACTGAACTTCCGAACCACGTTTGGCCATCCCTAGTGACCAGAACTGCACACTATACTCCAGGTGCGGTCATACCATAGATATATCTATAGGCATTACAATATTTTCAGTTTTATTCTCTATCCCTTTCTGAATAATTCCTAACATTTTTTGCTTTTTAGACTGCTGCTCCACGCTGAGCTGAGGATTTCAATGTATTAACCACAATGACTTCAAGATACTTTTCCTGAGTGGTAAATCCTAATTTAGAACCCAGAATTGTATATTCCCTTGAATAACTTTATTATCTGCTAATGTGATCAACTCACACTTTACTCCCTTCTCCAAATCATTATTAAATATATTAAACAACTCTGGTTCCAACACAGATCCCTGGGGCACTCCACTAGTTACTTCTCTCCACGGTGAAAACTGATCATTTAGTTCTACTCTTTGCTTCCCATCTTTTAACCAGTTGCCGATCCATGATAGGACACTGCCTCTCATCCTATGACTTTAATTTCCTCAAGAGTATCTCATGAGGGAACTTATCAAATGCCTTCTGAAAGTTCATATACACTATATCAATGATCTTACCCTTATCCACATGCAGAATTTCACTGTAAAAATATTCCAATAGGTTAGTGAGGCATGACTTCCCTTTCCTAAATCTATGTTGACTCTTCCCCATTAAGCCATATTTATAAATATGCTAAGTAATTCTAACACGGACATCAGGTTCACTGGTCTGTAGTTTCCATGATCACCTCTGGAGTCCTTAAATATTGGTGATACATTTGGTACCCTCCAGTTCTCTGGTACAGTGACAGATTTTAGTGATAGATAACAAATTACCAATAGTAGGTCTGCAAACTTCATATCCAAATTCCTTCAGAACTCTTCGATAAATACTTACTAGTGCTGGTGATTTGTTACTATTTATTTTGTCAATTTGCTCTAGAACCATCTCCAGAGTCACACTTATTTCTGACAGTTCTTCTGATTCTTCACATACAAACACTCGATCTGGCATGGGTATCTCCCCAACGTCCTCAGCAGTGAAGACCAAGCAAAGAATTCACCCAGCTTCTCTGTAATATCCCCATCCTCCCTGGGTGCTCCTTTTACCCCCTGGTCATCTAACGGCCCAACCGACTCTCTAGCAGGCATCTTGCTTCTGATTTACTTGAAAAGGTCGCTCCTCAAATTCCTTCTTTCCCTGTCTTATTAAGGTTTTATATCTAATTTGGTGATGCTGACTCTTTCCTATTCTCTTCATTAGGACTAGCTTTCCATTTTTTTAAAGGATGCTTTTTTTGCTCAAATAGCCTCCTTCACCTCCCCATTTAGCCACACTAGCAGATGTTCAGTCCTCTTGCGACCTTTTTTATTTCTGGAATACATTCAATCTGTACTTCCAAGATGGTGTTTTTAAATCATCTCCCTGTCTCTTGCATGCGTTTAACCATCACAACTGCTCCTTTTAGTTTCCCTCTAACTAGTTTCCTCATTTTTACATAGTTCACCATTTAAAGTTAAATGTTACTGCAGGTTTTTTTTTCCAATCTCCTTTCTAAAGTATTGTCAAATTTGATTATATTATGATTGCTATTACCAAGCAGCTCTACCACCATTACCCCTTGCACCAGGTCCTGCACTTCACTTAAAACTAAATCCAAAGTAGTTCCTCCTCTCATAGGTTCCTGAACCAGCTGCTCCAATCAATCAATTTATTTATTTATTTATTTATTTATTTGTCATGACCATAGGTCAAGACAATATACAATTACAAAATAAATATATAAAACAAAATTGAGTAAAGAAACATTTCTAAGTTTAACATATCACAATTAAAGGGATAAGTGGTGAGATGACTGACAGTGTTATAATACACAAAGATGTATGGCGTAGGTAACATTTGGCAACACATGACCTCCTCTGTAGTAACAGAGCATGGGCTAAACTAGCCACTTTCAACACAACACTCTCCTGTCAGTTTGCCAGCAAATAGGCCAATCTAAAAAGGATGTCCCAATGCAGTGTCCCTGCAAGAAGGGGCAGGATCAATTTCTGCCTTTTTTTTTTTTTAATATAAGTAATTAAATAAATAGTGTGGAAGATCCTCCACATGCCACAGGCCACAAGGGGATAATCTTAAGTCGTAAGGAATCTTGTTGAATCTGCCCTCTAGCACTGCAGAGGGCATCAATTGAAATCTCAGGAAAGTCAAAGCTCTGCGAGTAATAAAGTTACTTATTATGGTTAAATATTGCTCTAATTTGTGGAGTCTTGAATTTGCAATACCATGGTGTTATCTTGACTTGTGATAACTGTCTCTGCCCCCCCCGCCCCGCTTGCGGGGTTTTTTGCCACGCCCGCCTAGGAGGGGGACAGGATGGCTGGGCTGTTTCCCTGCCTCGGGGTTTGCAGAGTCCCGAAGTGGGAAAAGATGCGGCTGCGCAGAGCGGGAAGCTAGAACCCTGCCGGGGTTGCTAGGCAACCCTGGCGGGCGCTGATAGACTGAGTGAGTCACGTGGGCCCTGCCCAACTGGGCAGGGCACACATCAGCATTCCGCAGCCCCAGTCCCAGGCTGGAGCATGACAGAAATAGCAGCCATTTGAGCTACTGTTGCATCGTTTTGGCCTAAGCGAAATGCAGACTCAGGTAGGGTCCAGAGTGCCTCCACCTGTCGTGATGGGGGAGACCAAGAAAGAAACCTCGGCCCACTCACCGAGTCCCAGTGGCAGCCGGCAGCCCCATGCATTCCCCACTGCCTCGGCGGCGGTGGCGGCGGCTTGTACCTTAGAAAATTTCCCCGGACGCTGAAAAGGGTTTGAGGTAAAGTGAAACATGCTGCTGCAGGTCCAGTCACTGTCCCAAGATCCCCAAGGGTGACAGTTCGTGACCCAGGTCCGGACAGTGGACTAACTCACCAAGGTGGAGGGCTTCTCCTTTGAAGCAGCGGCCCAGGGCCCAACAAGAAATGATCCCTCAGCCCCGACAGCCCCTGTGGCAGCAGATCCCCTTGTGGAGGGGAGTGACACCCCCCCTGCAGTAGTGCTTGGCAGGCTAAGAGGCCCCACTGAGTGCTCGCAGGGGTGTGTTTTCAGAGGAGGCCCCCTCTGGGCCCAGTGACTAGGGGCTTGTTCGCCTCTGCCCCATGTACGCCCTCGGTCCCTATAGGGTCAGGCCACCCCCCCAGACAGTGATTCTGGCCTTGCCCCTGCCACAACCGCGGCTACATGGGGGGGGCACATCACTAGCTGTAAGAGGCACTGGGGAGGCTGTGCAGGTCCTGGGGGCTGAGAGACTAGCTGGCAGAGCCCTGGCTGATGTGAGGTCACCCCTCTTCCAACAGTACTATTGATACATGGACTTGTGGGCACCCAGGCCCTGTGGGGTAGTCGGAGGGGGCATGGGACTCGCCACACACCCCCAGTGGCTGCTGGTTTGGATGGGGTTTTTTGGGGTGGAGGGAGGCTTGGGGGAGGCACCTCCCCTCAGGTGGATATGTGCATCCTGTGGGCGGCCCATGGGGTGGACCTGCCTGCGACAAGCCCCAGTGTGGTGTTGTGGATACAGGCTTGGTATTAGATCTGGAAGACCAGGGTTCAAATCTTCCTAACCAATGAACTCATTGGGTGGCCTTGGGCAAGTCACAACCTCGTGCTAAGTTTCCCATCTGGAAAATGGGAATATGTGTGTGTGTGTCTGTCTTTTACCCGACATGCCCCCATGGCTCCTACCTACCATGAGGTCGGGCCTGCGGGGGTGCTGGGTCACCCCTCCCCTCGCAGGGCTGGGCGGGGGAGCTGCTCCCCTCTTTTCCATCAAACAGGAATTAGTCAGATGTCCGGAACCCACGTGCAGGATAGGGATGATCTGTGTTGAAGGATCGGGAGGAACAAGCATGCCTTCCAGGCACTGGCATAGCATTGTGCCAACATCCAGCTATTCAGCAGGAGGCCTTTCCCTGGCCAATCAACTCATCCAGGTGAGGCAGGCATCCACTTACGAGGGATGGACAATGGGGGTACACGGGCGTCCACCCTGGCCTGCCCCCCCAACGCAGACACCCGTAGTGGTCAGTGTGGCTGACACCCAGCGGGGCTCGACAGTGGGTTCCGGAAGGGCCCAGCTGTGGTGACAGAATGGGACTTGGGTACTAGTAACAACCCCCCTTCCTTTCCCCAGGACTGGCGGTGGGGTTTTCCTCATCCGGGCTGTTGCCCGCTGCAGGCCAGGGGTTCGCACCTGCCCCCATGGAGGGACAGGTGCTTAGGTGTGGGCCCCTCCCCTGTCCACCCTCTGCTGGTTGCCTCCTGATTGGCCATATGCATCCCAGTCTCAGGATTGTTTTCCCAGGTGCCCCCCCCTGTGGGTGGGGGGTACACTGTCATCTGCCCCAATCGGGGACCACTTCCTCTTGGCTACTTGGAAGAGAAGTTGGCATGGGGGAATACATCGATATATTTGCCCTACAGTTCAGCAATCGTATAGTGAACCTGGCTGAGCAGGATGACAAAGATAGAGAGGAAAAAGTTTCAAAACCCCCGAAGTTGAAATGAACTGGTCTACCTGGACCGCGGCCTTCTCCATATACCAAAGGGTTTATGATGGAGGTGTTCCCCACTGGGATGCCAATCTCCTCAAGTATGCTGACATAGTGCAGTGCACACACGAGGTGGGTCCTTCCGGGGCATGGCCGTGGTATGGTGAGGTTTTTCAGAATCAGATAGCGTACACCTCAGGACCGATGTGGGACCTACAGGCTACTGACCTCTAACTCAATTGTAAGAGTTGGATGGGCAATGCCCTTACATCAGATAATGGCCTCTGCTGCCAAACGGGGATGCCACATACACCACTGATTCCTTGCATGAGGGAGGAGGAAAAGTGCTCAGCACCCCCGTGGGGTAGTGCTGGGAATTCACCAATCCAGAAGATGTTCCCACGCGGCTTGCAGGTTCGACACACCTGCCCCACTCACTTGGGCACCACGCGGCCTCCGCATGTTCCATACAAGTTTTACATCCAAGGGAAGATGAGCTGCCTGGTAAGAGCCACATCCCCAGTTAAGGTCAATCAGTTAGAAATAGGCCTCCAGGGGCATCCTGCTGGGGGAAAGTGGATTATGTGATCACTGGTTAGATGGGGTTTTTAAGATCCTGGCAGTTGAAGTCCAGCAGCAGTGGGTAGCCCCGATCCTGAAATTCATGGTTTCCTCTTCACTGAATGGGCCAGCACGGCTGAAAGTAAGGTGCTGATGCAATCATTTCAACAGGTACTGGGGAAATTGGGGTCCCCCTTGTCCTCGAGAAAACAAGGACCGGCCACTAAACTGCCGCATCTCGAGATAGAGCTGGACATGGTCACTGCCATCTCCTGCTTACCCAGAGACAAGTTGAGGGCCTTTCGGGTTGGGGTGGTGGAGTGCCTGTGTGGTGGAGTGCTAAGGGTACGGTCTGCCATCCATAGTGGTTGCTGGGGAGCCTGGATTTTGTATCAAGGGTGATGGCACCAGGACGGGCATTCCTGTCCCACCTCTATGCCAAGCTCATGGGTACTCCGCCTCCCCACCATTATATCCGCCTCCCCACCATTGTCCCCCCTCTTGTTTAACATCTATATGCAGCTGTTAGGGGAGCTCGTGAGAGGGTTTCAGGGCATGCAGTGTCATCAGTATGCTGATAACACTCAGCTCTACCTCTCCTTTTCCATCGACCCAGGCCATGCAGTCTCCTTATTTTCCCAGTGCCTGTCAGCTGTGGGGACTTGGATGAGGTAGAGCCATCTGCAATTGAATCCTGACAAGATGGAGGTGATGTTGGTGGGCGAGGGCTTGGGAGATTTGGGGGTGGTTGAATCTCCTCTTGTTGGGGGGGGGGTTGCCCTCCCATGGTCTCTCAAGTGAGGAATCTGGGTGTGCTCCTCGATTAATGGCTCAGCCTGGAATCTCATGTTGTGGCCGTGGCGGGGAGTGCGTTCTGGCAGTTACATCTTGTCCGGCAGCTTCGGCCGTATCTCTCAGAGTCCGACCTTGCCACTGTCATCCATGCCTTCATCACCTTGAGGCTGGATTACTGCAACGCGCTCTACGTGGGGCTGCCCGAGAAGCTGGTCCAGAGGCTGCAGCTGGTACAGAATTCTGTGGCCTGTCTCCTTACGGAGGCGGGTCGCAGGGAGCACATTACACCAGTGCTCCGGGCTCTGCACTGGCTGCCTATAAAGCACCAGGCCAGATTCAAGGGGCTGTTTTTAACCTTTAAAGCCCTTCACAGCCTGGGACCTGCTTATCTGCAGGACTGCCTTACTCCCCATGTGCCCGTGCAACCTTTGAGATCTTCCGTGGGAGCCTTTTTGGAGGTTCCCCGGGCAAGGTGGGTGGCCACCAATGTTAGATCTTTTTTGGTGGCCGCCCCTGTGCTGTGGAATCCGCTCCCAGAGGAGACTCGGTTGGCTCCCAATCTCCTGCTGTTTCGGTGTGTATGTAAGACCTGGATGTTCCATCAGACTTTTGGCGAGGGGTGGGGGTGGGGGGTTTCCCCCATTGTATTGTATTTTAAATTGTTTTAAATTGTTTAAATTGTTTGTTTTTTTTAAAAAAAAATTGAATGTTGTTCACCACCCCAGGCTGCCCTATGGGCAGGAGGGGTGGGATATAAATTTTAAAATAATAAATAAATAAATAAATAAATAAAATATCAGGCTCACCAAGGAAATGAAGCAGGTCCTAGAAACCTAGGCCAGCTTTTTTGGCCCATTTTCAATGGAACCAGTTTCTGGATGGACCAGCCCATGTTGGAGGACTGTGCTTTGGGTGCACTCTGACACAGCTGATGGATTTGGTTTCAGTTTATTCTTCAGAGACAGAAGTGTGGCAGCACCCTGATCTATGAATGGAGTGACTTGGGGATTACCAGGGATCTCACTTTCCTCAAGCTTCTCAGGCCTGCCTGCTTGGTCCTGTGGTAGGTCCCTCGCTCCCAACGCTGGACGCCCTGGGCCCATACTGGGTTGGGATTCCCGAATTCACCAGGGCAGGGGAGAGGGCCTGTACTGCCCATTGTAATTTGCCCATTGTACTGGCCATCCATCTCTAGGCAGCCGAGTTGCATACCACACAGTGTTGTACTGGTGTGACAACCAAGCTGATCTCCACATCGGTGACACCCAATTGGTAAAATGGTGGCACTCGAGTTCGCGAGTAACCTTGCAGGACACCCCCTTCCGGACATGATTTTTTGTCGCTAGGTAACTAATAGAGAGCTGGTCCGGGGAACAAGGTTGCACCCTGGACCAGCAGTCCCCCATTACCCCGAATTTGCTGATGGATGGGTGCGGGATGCTTCCCCCGCATTAGTGTTGATGGTTATGAGGTTGCATTGTTTAAATCATTGTTTGAGCCTGCACTCTTTGGGACTTCTTGTGTGAGCGAACTCATAGCCTAATTAGCCAAGGACATCACAGGTACGGCACTTCTGCTCAGCGATGTCACCAGTGAGCCGGTTGCCATAGTCTGGTGCATTCACCACTCAAAAATTGGCTGGAGAGGGCAGGTGGTCAGGTCGAGCATGGCCGCTATGCCTGGGGTTATGCCCAGTTCAGGCAATCAAGGCATACCTCTCATTCCGCAAAGGAGCCTCCAGTTTCATGGCAGTGGCCACCATGTCAAAGCAGGGCATGTGGGCACTGGGGCCATTGGCGTCCGGGGGCTTTCTGGGCCTATGTTCAGCATGCTCCCTCCCACAACCAGTCCTAATTCTCACCTTGCTCCCTCAGGTCTTCCCCCACGTCACCGGAGGCAGGTCAGGATTATCGGTCACAGTATGGTGTGCTGGGCGGGTGAAGTGGCAGACTGGACTGGGTGGGGAACACAGCTGGTTTTGTTGGCACAAGCAGAGATACGCGGGAAAGGCCGTAGCAGTATGAGGTGGCACCAACCCCTGCCAGTCCTCGAGGAGCATTGAGGGGGTCCCCACTCAATGTCCTCATTTTACATCTGGGCGAGAATGATATGCCCTGCCTCACAGGCATCCAACTGATCAGGAGCATCAAGTGGGACATGTGGGAGATCGAGAAGCTATTCCCATCGGCCCTCATCATATGGACAATCCTGGTCAAATGTATGACATGGTGCTAAGGGGGTGCACCATAGAAATATTGATAGGGCCGGGGAGCCATCAATGAGGATGTAGGCAGGTGGCCCAAAGGCCTGGGTGGAGCGGCCATAGGCAACTATGCCTGTCGCATAAGCGCCCTGAACTGTATTGCTGGGATGGGGTTCCCCTGTCACCTGAGGGCAGCGATTGCTACTTAGCAGCCCTAAGAGATATGTTGGTATTGGTATGAGAGAAGATGTAGGAGGTGGGGGTCAGGCTCGTCCGGATAGTCCCGGCGACCCCTTAGTGGCAGGAGTCCAGTACTTCAGGTTAGAGTAGATTAGGATGACCATAAGTACAAGTCATCTCCTTAAGAGAGGGGGAGGCCCACCCGCCGGAAAAGCAGGGTACAGCAAGCGGCGGGGTAGCCTCCCTGGGAGGGGTGTCAAGCGAGGGTGGTAGGGACAGGTATGGTCCCCTGTCAGCAGGCACCCTCATCCTTCCTCACACCAGAAGGACTTTGGTCCCCCTCACCCATGGCAGGGGCCACAGAGGGGGAGACGTTGTGTTCATGAGTCGGGTGGTAATCGAAAGTACGTCAAAACCACCCTTGAGTTGCTGTATGTTTGACAAAGTTCAAGTACTGGACCTGTATCACAATAGGCGATTTCCCCACTTATTTTAATTATGATCAGACCTAATAAAGAGTGCAGCTGTTTAAAACCCAGCTCTTGTGTCCTGTCTCCTTCGGTGTGTCGACAATGCAGCCAGGTCAGTTTGGATGTAAATATCGCTTTGTCGAGATCTAAATAGATCTTTGGCTCTTTCCTTGGGGAAATCCTGAAAAAAACTCAGTGGAGAAACGAGCTTTTCTCCATGTCGAAACAAACTCAGAATTAGATTGTTTGATCCAGCAGAACCTGGATAGACAATCATCAGGCATGCCCCTTAAATGTAACCAATAGGAGAACATACATAAGTAAACTTGCATTTCTGCAGGTAATGTGCCTGTTTCTGCCTGAGACATACATATTGGGGTGCTATTGGGTAAGTCTAAGATAGATGTTAAATATCTATTTTGAAAGGACTCCAATTCAACGGAAACCGAGTGCCCCCAAATCTGCACTCCGTACAGAGCCTGTTGACATAGCTAGTATCAAAAAGCTTCAAAGGTGGTATTACCATCCTCCCCCCTCCACCAGTCATTCTTCAGAACTTGAATGTTCCATTTACAGATTGGGACATCATCTTTGTCAAATTTAGGTGGTCCTGCCAGCCACCAGAGAAGGAAAAACAAGAACCCTAGATATTTTTAGCTCTTAACTTGCTCTATAGAAACAGAGTCAAGAGCTGCCCCAAGAATCAGTAATTTACGGAACTTTACTTCTGCATCCCACACTGAAGAAACATTAACCCAGTCAATATTAGGGTAACTGAAATCATCCATTATTACTATGCTTCCAATATTAGTATCCTGATCTCCATTAGCATTTTACAGTCAGTTTCGCCATCCTGATCAGGGGGTCAATAATATAGTCTGTTACACACTTCCCCAATGCACAGGGAATTTCTATCCACAGAGATGCCAGAGTACATTTTGTAAAATTTTAAGCCTGATCAACTCAATGCTGTCTCTAACATAGGTGGCTGTGGCTCTAGTGGTAGTGTGCATGCATTGCATATATAAGGTCTCGAGTTCAATCCCTAGCATCTCTGAATCAGGATTTCTCTGGTAGCACACGTGGATGAGGCCTCTGGAGGGTTTCAGGTAGCATGCCTGGGAAAGACATCTGCTGGAGACCCTGGAGAGCTGGATTTGAAACCCTGCTACCATGTCGGGTTGTGACAATACTGGGCTAAGATGGACCATTGGTCTAACTCAGTTGCACAGCTCCTTATATCCTTAACATAAAGTGCCACCCAACCACCAGCATGATTTACTCTGTCATTTCAATATATTTTGTACCCTGGTATTACAATGCCCCATTGGTTATTCTCACTCCATCACATCTCTGAGATTCCCATTATGTCCTCCTGTTCAACGTGTATATGCAGCCTTTGGGTGAGGTCATGAGAGGGTTTGGAGTGTGCTGTAATCAATATACTGACAACACTAAGGGCGTTTATAGACGAGACAAAAAAGGCAGCTGATCCTTTGATCAGCCGCATTTCTTGCCGCTCGTCTACATGAGTGGCCTGCTTTTTAATACGCGTCGGAGGGGGCAGGCCATCCTGCCCCCTCCGACGCGGATTCCCGGAGTGCCGGCTTTACGCCACACTTCCTGGTTCCACGGCGAGTGCGCAAACGCAGAAGGGTGCGCATGCACTCTCGCACTCTGCACCATGTCTGAACATCAGACACGGCACGCAGAGACGCTGCGGCGGGAAAAGCCGGCGTTTAGCGATCCCGCTTGTAAGCGGGATCGTCTATAAACGCCCTAAGCTCTACCTTTCATTTTCAGTGGGCTCAGGCCCTGCAGTCTCATTGCTTACCCAATGTCTGACAGCTGTGGAGGACTGAATGAGGGCGAGCCACCTGAAGTGGAATCCCGACAAGATGGAGGTGATGCTGGTGGGGAGGGCTGAGGGAGTGGAGTCCCCCATCTTTGATGGGGTGCTTTCTGTCTTGGTTCCTCAAGTTTGTAGTCTGGGGGTGCTCCTCAGTTCACGGCTCCACCTGGATGCCCAGTTGGCAACTGTGGGGAGGAGTGCATTTGCCAAATTGCAGTCTGAGACATAAGCCCTTAACAGTCGCACCAGATGTAACCTTGCCACTATCATCCATGCCTTTATCACCTCGAGACTTGATTACCGTAACGTACTCTACGTGAGGCTACCCAAGGTGACAGTCTGGACTGGGGTCTGCAGCTGGTACAGAATGCAGCGGCCCATCTTCCGATGGGTACAGGCCACCAAAAGTATATAACACTGGTGCTCCATTCTCTGCACTGGCTGCCTGTTGCCTACCAGACCTGATTCAAGGTGTTGGTGTTCACCTTTAAAGCCCTATAGGACCTGGGCCCCGCCTACCTGAAGGACCGCCTCACTCCCCGGGTTCTGGAACAACTGTTGCTATCGGCCAGGGATGCCCTTTTGAAGGTCCCCCGTGTTCAGCGAGGGCCCACATTGGAGAGGGTGTTCTCGGTTGCCGGACCTTGGTTGTGGAACTCCCTCCTGGCAGAGGTTCATTTGGCCCGGGGCCTTCCCTCCTTCAGGCATCAGTGTAAGACTTGACTGATCCACCAGGTGTTTATGAGAGAGATGGGTTGGGGAATTGATGGTTTTATTGTTATTTGTTTTAAGTTATGTGTATATTTTATACTTTTATATTATACGCCACCCCAAGCTGTCTTTGGCAGGAGGGGGCAGGAAAATAATTTTAATAAAATAAAAATAATAATAATGTCTATATCTTAATTTAGTGCCAAACACTCTAATTCTACTGTTACATTTTAGACTTCTAGCATTTGTTATAGATATTTTAACATATTCTTTTTATTCTTATTCTGGGGATGATTGTTAAATATTTTGTTTAATTTGAAAGTATTTGTCTGTTCCATGCTAATGCCCACCGGTTCTCTCTCCGATTCTTTCTAGTCCGCTTCACTGGAATGCCCTGTAGCACTACTAATGATGGGATCTCCAGCCAAACCACAGAGAGGCATTCTCAGTTGCTGTCCCAGTATTGTGGAACTCCCTTCCCCTGGAGGTCTGTCAGAGTCTGAGCATATTCTGGAGGTAGTGTAAAACCTTTCTTTTTGGCAAAGAATTTGGTAAGTGGCAGAGGGTTGGGATGGTTGGATTTAGGGGTGAGTGTGTGTTTTTTTAATGGAGTATAATGTATTTTTGTGTTTTTGATATTGAAAGTTGCCCTGAGTCTTAAGGGAAGGCCAGAATAGAAATTTAGACAGATAAACAAACAAATAAATAAAAGCAGAAGCAAAGATTAATGTAGCAAAAAAAGGAAGCAGATTGGGGGGACGGAATCTATTTTTTCCTCAAGAAAGCTGAAGGACTTGAAACAGTTTTCAATTTCAGCATCAGGTCAAATATGCTGGTCAGTCAGTGCACCCAGGATTTTGAAGTGTAGGTCAGCAGCTTATCCAGTAGGCAGGCTATAATTAAATTTCACTTGACCGGATCAAGGTTTTGGCTGCCAAACAAGAGGATTTCTCCTAGCCTCATCTAAGACTTGTTTAAGGCTACAGTAATAATAATTCCCATTTAAATACAACATTTCATTTTAAAGCACATCACAAATTATCAACACGTGTGAAAGACAACATTGCTATGCAGCCCCTTAGCATGCATTAACCTGTGATAGTTCTTTATATTGTCATTATGGGATCAAAACCTATAATTCCAGATATTCTACATATTCTATACAAACCTGATATACAGGCAACAAAAGCCATCTTCTCCCTGGTGCGCATTTTGTTTATGTTATAATTACAGTATGTCACTTTGAACAACTTTAATACAAAAGGTTTAATACAAAATGTTAACTGTAACAGTTAATAACTGATTCTCTAATCTATATAATGAAATCCTACACAACACTTACAGAACAAAATCTGTTAAAAGAAAACGCCCTCTATTTCCTTTTTAATTAATTTCTATGTAGTGAGGAGAAAGCATCTACAGTAAAGAAAGGGGAGGGGGTGGACTAAGAAGAAATAGTATCATCATACAATCTTTTATTAACCCACATACTGCAGTCCTTACCAGCCGATCTGATAACATTGTCTCTTGAGCTTCAGCTACTAGATAACATCTGGCAAATGATGTCTGTAAGTCCTGTTACACAACATCTCTTGACTTCACCGTGTCATCTAGGGGACTGATGTGTGACTGGAATAACACATTTTACACTGCCTACTTCTGTCATTCTACCAAACAGATATTTTTTTTAATTATGGATGTAACACGGTGATCCATTTATTGGAATTCCAGTTCCTGAGGACTGCCTGACAACACAGTTTCTTGTCTATTAAGTACAAAATTGCAATAAAAAGCCCCCCTTCGTATCATATTTAGTCTCTCACTATCAAAGTATTCCAATAATGTTGCTACATCTTTAACACGTAATGATTGCTGAGGCAGACTTTTTAAGATGCTGGTCAGGACTCTGAGCATGCTGTAAGTTGCTTACATCATTCAAATTTTCATCCGAATTTCATTCCTCTAGGGTGGTTTTCTAGTTTGTTTGGTGGGGAAAACACTTATTAACCTAAACATTATATTACTTTCCGCCAATCTAATCCTTATTTTAGCTTGTGTAGCAAAGTACAATACACTATAGCTATTACATTTAATCCTTATTTTAGCTTGTGTAGCACAGTACAATATACTCTATTACATTTAATCCTTATTTTAGCTGGTGTAGCACAATACAATACACTCTACCAAAAATGCATGCAAGAACTAATAAGCTAGAAATTTTTCCCTGCAAATATTGGTCTATGATTATGAACAAATGAAAATTTAACATAATTGAGCTCAGTCATCAGAACCTTGGCCAATTCGAAGATTCTAGGGCCCCTAAATTGTACAGGTGCAAAATATACATTGGATTGGTTGTGCTACACATTTCTAATATCATAGTGAAAACGTCCACCCAAAATTCAGCAAAGGGAAGGAATAATTCTGCTGAAAGCAATATTACATGGTGTATTTGTATACTTTGGTATTATTTTAAATAAAAAGCCTGGTATTCAGGGATGTGCAATTTGTTTCCTTTTTATTAGTTACAAAAACAAATGGAGCCCCATTCATTTTAATAATTAATGTTCCAAAAACAATAATAATATTATTATTATTATTATTATTATTATTAACAAACATTTATATAGCGCCAGCAGTGTACCTGGCACTTTACAAAGTAATAAATTAGACACGGTCCTGCCCCTAGGGCTTACAATCTGAAAGACAGGAGCTGGGGGAGAGACTTAGGAAGGGGAACAGAGGGAGAGACAAGGGGTCTAACATTCATGAAGATGCGAGGTCTCAAGTGCACGTACTTGGCTTGGTTACGATGAGAATGACAGCAGGCAGGTCCATGTTGCAAGGATAAGGGTAAACCGATCGTAGGTATAGGAATAGTGGCTCAGCAGGATAAAGAGTCAGACAGAGCAGAGCGAAAGAGGTGAGTTTTAAGGAGAGATTTGAAGGTATGAAGGGAGGGGGCAAGGCGGATGTGGACAGGGAGGGAGTTCCAGGCATGGGGGGCAGCAAGTGAGAAGGGACGAAGGCACTTAGGGGAGCAGGGAAGGCGTGGAAGGGTGAGAGAAGGGACAGAGGAGGAGTGAAGTGCACGGGCTGGAGTATGGAGGGCGATAAGTGCAGAGAGGTAGCGGGGAGCAAGCAAGCAAAATGATTGCATATGCACAAAATAGCTGCTGGGACCATTCTGTACACGCGTACAGCCCTTTTCCAAAATGGCACAGGCAGCATCACTGCCACTTTGGAAAAAGGTGCATATGTGGAGAATGGTCTAGTGGCCATTTCGTGCAACCACAGTGATTTTTTAATTTTTTTTAAAAAATTAAATGTCCCCTGGGGCCATTCTGCACATGCATGCCATTTCCAAAATGGCGAAAGTAGTAAGTGTTGCACATCTCTGGTCTTATACAGACTGTCAGCCCACATTAAATCAGCATGATAATAGAATGACAGACAAGAATGGATGATCATTCAACACAAAAATAGGCTTGAAAATAAAATGAAGACATGTTAGGTCTCATATTTATCCATCCCTCCTTGTTCTACATTTTCTTTGTTTCTAAAGAAAACTTTTCTGTTGAACATGGTTTTTATGGGTTGCAAACTAGTCCCCCTATCAGTGGACCAGCTTATTATCTCAGAACCAGTGCCATTATAAAGCCATGATAGCAGTGCGGAGATTTGGAGTAGGACCCATCAATACATGGATGACACCGAGCTCTCTCTCTTCTTTTCATCCAATCAAATGCATTTAAAATGCCTTAAAACCCACACCATTCCAACCAACCATCCCACCCTTTATCCTCACCTGCCACCCACCAATCCTCCTCCCCAAACCCTTCTACCCAAGTCCACCCAACCCTATTCCTTCCCACCAAACACCTGACCAAACAAAAAGGTCTCACATCTCCTCTAGAAGATGAATAGGCTTGGGCTTAGGTGGATCTCCAAGGGGAGGGAGTTCCATAATTGTGGGGCAGTAACTGAGAAACCCCATCACCACACACTCGTTGTAGCAACTTCATGGGCAGTTGGCACTCACTGCCAGGGAGGGACAAGAGGGAGTCCCTGGCTGACCTCAGAGGACATGGCGGTACATAGGGGGAAGAAGCGTTCTTTCAGATACCTGGGGCACAGTGTTTAGGTTAAAACCTCACCTTGAATTCTGCCCAGAAGAATGCTGGAAGCCAGGGAAAACTCTGAAGCACCGGTGTAATGTGTTCCTGGAAACCAGTCCCTAACAGAACGCAGGTCATCATGTTCTTTACCAACTGAAGCGTCTGAATAGTCTTCAAGGGAAGCCCAACGTAGAGAGCATTGCTGTAGTCTAGCCTCGAGGTTATGAAGGCATGGATGACAGTGGCCAAATCCTAATCTGATAGAAAAGGTAGCACCCTTCTTACCAGGTGATACTGGTGGCCTGGCCACTGCCAGAACCTGAAAATCCAGGCAAAGCAGTAGATCCAAGAGCACCCCAAGGCTGCAAATCTGAGTGAACAAGTAAGGTCCCCATCAATAAAAGGGGTTCCCATCTTTCCCAGGTCACAAGATCGGCAATCCATCATCACCTTGGTCTTGTCTGGATTCAGCTTTAATTGGCTCACCTACATCCAGTCACCAATAGTAGCCAGGCACTGGGTAATAAGAACCAAGGCTGCGGGACCTGGGTCAGATGAAAAAAAGAAATAGAGATGGGTGTCATCCACATATTGATTGCTCCTTCTCCAAATTTCTGAACAATCTTGCCATGGGGCCTCAGATACACATTGAACATAAGCTGAGACAAGATGGAACCCTACAGGACCCCATAATGGAGCTCTTGAGGGGATGACAAGCCATCATCCATCACCACCCTCTGGGTTCTCCCAGCCAGAAATGAGCAGAGCTACTCAAGAGTGGTCCTGAGCACTCCAGCCAGATCCCACAGCTGCTTCAACAACACCCTATGGTTAATGTTATCAACATGGTCACCAAAAATCTAACAGAATCAAAAGGGTACAATTTCCTCTATCAATTTCCAAGCAGAGATTGCAAACCAAGGCCACAAGCGCAGTCTCAGTGCCATGCCCAGGGTAAAAATCTGACAACTGGATCCAGGAAAGCAGTAGCACTGAGATGTGCCTGAAGCTGCGAGGTGACTACCCATTGAATAACTTTCAATAAAAAGGGGAGGTTAGAGAAAGGACGATAGCTGTCAGGGGAGTCAACATTAAGAGATGGTTTCTTGAGCAGAGGGTGTATGACCACAGTCTTGAGGCTATGGCACCCTGTCCTCCCTAACAGAGGCATTGACCACCCTAGACAGCAATGTCCCCAGTGTCTCCTGGATGGCTTTCATCAGCCAGGATGGGCATGGATCTAATTCACAATGGGTCACCCACACTCCTCCAAGCATATCCTCTGAATCGGTGGGAAAGATTAATTGAAGTTGATCCAAATAAAGTGGACAAGAAAGGGCCTCCTCAACCCCAAACTCTGACTCTGCACTCAAACTAGCAGCACCTAAGTTGAGCCAAATATGAGCGACTTTGTCTGCAAATTAGGTGACAAACCCATCACAGCAGGCAGCCAATGACTAACTCCAGTTGGAGACAGCCAGAATTTAATAAGATATTTACCACCCAGAAAAGCTCTGTTGGATGGCACATTTAAGATACTATTGCAGTCACAAAGAAAACTTTTTTCACTGCCACAGCCACAGCCATGGCATACTCCTTCAAAAACATTCTATGCCACAGTCGGGGTGGTTGGTACACCAGCAGAATTCCCAGTCTATCCCGATCCCCAGATACTAGGTGGACACACTGCGTTCGACAAGTCAGACACTGGATACCTTTAATAGACCAGATTGTCTTTATAGACCACTGCGTCCACCAATCTGCACCACAACCCTCTGCCCTACAGTTCCAGGTTGATGCTGCAATGTATAGTCTGGCCAGCACCTTCTATTTTTAGGGAGGACTGGCCAGTTAAGAGTTATCCAGTCCAGGAAATTTCAGGTGTTGAGGACCTCCATGTGGTGTTTGATTTGGCTGGGGGGAAGCTTGGGGTGTTGCTGGTATACTGGGCCCCTTCCTGTCCGGCAGCATCCCTTGCTGCTCTAGCAGAGCTGGCCTCAGAGGTGGCGCTGGGCTCTTCCAAGACTTTGGTCCTGGGGGACTTCAAAGGCCATGCTGATGCCAGTCTTGTAGGAGTGGAGCATGAGTTCATGGCTGCCATGGCAACCATGGGCTTGTCCCAGGTGGTCAACTGCCCGATCCATGTGGGGGGGCATACCCTCAACCTGGTCTTCTGCTCTGGCCTTGAGGCGGGTGATCCGTTAGTGGGGGATGTGAGGGTCACACTGTTGTCATGGACGGATCATTATCTCCTACAGGCCAGCCTCTTAGCACACCCCCTCCAGAAGGGGAATGGGCAAGTTAGGCTGGTCCACCCTCAGAAGCTGATGGAACCGCAGCTGATCCAGGAGGCTCTGAGAGACATAACCCTGGACCCTGAGGGTCACTTGGTTGATGAGCTGGTACAGAATTGGAACAGCTTGCTGGGGGAAGCCACTGACAGGGTGGCTCCGAGACATCTGCTGCCTCCGTCTTGTCACCTCAGAGCCCCTTGGTTTACTGAGGGGCTGCGGTGTATGAAACTGGCAGGTAGGAGACTAGAGCGATGCTGGCGTCGGACTCGGTCTGAATCTGATCGACTTCTCCATAGGGCCCACTTGCAATCCTATATTGAGGCTGTGAGGACAGCAAAGAAGGAGTTCTTGGCTGCTCTCATAGCATCTGTGAAGTCACGTCCAGCGGAGCTGTTCCAGGTGGTGCGGGGGCTGGTCAGTTCTGCCTCCCTCCGCCTGGATGGGGACCTGTCCCAGGCCCGCTGTGAGGAGTTTGTCA
>QEPC01014029.1:287756-300766 GCA_003113815.1 Sphenodon punctatus
GTCCCTCCTCAAAACCCACCTCTTCCACTCCACCCTTCCTAACTCCTGCTAACCATTCCCACCCAGGATTATCCCCCACCTGCTATCTGTAAACTCCCAACTTACTGTAACCAAGCCAAGAACGTGTACCTGAGCTTTTGCATCCTCATGAATGTCACATCCCTTGTCTCTCACTTTGTTCCCCCTCCCCTGTCTCCCCTCCCCTTGTCTTTAGATTGTAATAATAATAATAATAATAATAATAATTAATAATAAATAACTCACAATGGGCTATTCCTGGTTCCACAGAAGTCAGTGGGAATTTAGCCACTGATTCCGTTGGAGTAAGGATTTTAATGAAAACGTTAAATTTCAGTGGTCACTGATATGAGAGACTTAAAAACCTCAGTGAAAGATTTTGGTGAGTTTTTAGTGCAAAAGACACAATTCACAAAAATCATAAGTTGTTTTTACTGCAATTATTCCTTGCTATATTAAGGATATACCTTTAAATATCAAAAAAGGGGTTTTTAAAAATCATCATTTAGCTTGGCACCATAAACATTAAAACAAACATGCTAAAAATCCCAATGATTACATAAATATTATGAAAGGGCAGAGTTAAGGATATGAGGTGAAATTTACATTTCACTACTTTAACATATATTTCTCTTAAGTTTAATATTCATTTTGGATTTTCCAGATTTGCGGTGTTGTGCCTGGCACTGAACAATCCTAGCATCATAGAGTTGAAAGTCATCTCAGACATCATCTAGTCCAACCCCCTGCTCAGTGCAGGAAATCTGCAGCTACAGCATTCCTGACAGATGGTCATCCAGCCTCTGTTTGAAAACCTCCAGCAAAGGAGAACTCACAATCTCCCTAGGCAGTGTCTGTTCCACTGTCAAACAGCTCTTACTGTTAGAAAGTTCTTCCTAATGTTTAGCCGAAATCTGATTTCTTGTCCTGCCCTCAGGAGCTACAGAAAACAAGTCTGCTCCATCTTCTATGTGACAGCCCTTCAGATATTTGAAGACAGCTCTCATGTCTCCCCTTAGTCTTTGCTTCTCCGGGCTAAAGATACCCAGCTTCTTCAACCTTTCCTCATAGGACTTGGTTTCCTGACCATCTTCATCACTCTCGTCTGAACCTGTTCCAATTTATCAATGTCCTCCTTAAAATGCGGTACTCAGACCTTCACACAGTACTCCAGATGAAGTCTGACCACCGCAGAATAGAGTGAAATTATTACTTCTTGTGACCTGGACACTATGCTTCTGTTCACGCAATCTAAAATTGCATTAGCATTTTTAGCAGCTGCATCATATTGCTGACTCATGTTCAGCTTGTGATCAACTACAACCCCAAGATCCTTTTCACATGTAATACTGCCAAGCCAGATATCACCCATCCTATACTTGTGCATCTGATTTTTCTTAACGAAATGCAGCACGTTACATTTATCTTTCTTGAATTTCATTTTGTTAGTGATTTTGAATCTTGTTTCTGTCTTCTAAAGTATTAGTTATCCCTCCTAGTTTTGTGTCATCTGCACAGTTGATAAGCATCCCCTCTACTCATTTATCCAAGTCATTAATTAAGATGTTGAACAGTACAAGGCCCAGGACTGACCCCTGAGGCTCTCCACTCAATACCTCCCTCCAGATTGATGGGGAGACATTTACAAGCACTGTTTGGGTTCGGTTCTTCAACCAGCTGTAAATCCACTTAATGGTAGTTTCATCAAGTCCATATTTAACCAGCTTGTCAACAAGGATATCATTGGCAACTTTGTCAAATGCTTTGCTGAAATCAAGATATACTACATTCACGACATTCCCATGATCTACTAAACTAGTAACTTGATCAAAAAAGAAAATAAGATTAGCCTGGATTGACTTGTTCTTGAAAAACCAATGCTGGCTCCTAGTAACCATAGCATTCTAAATGCTTACAAATTAACTGCTTTTAATCTGTACTAGAAACTTTCCAGGTATTGATGTCAGGCTGGCTAGTAGCCCACCCCCTGAAGCCCCCAGNACAACATTTGCCCATTTCCAGTCTTCCAGAACCTCACCTGTTCTCCAAAATTTCTCAAAAATTCTAAACAGAGGTTCTGAGATTACATCTGGAAGTTCCTTCAGTACCCTAGGATGTAATTTTCATCTGGCCCCGAAGACTTGAACTTGTTTAAAGTGTTGTCTTACCATCTCTTTACCTATCCTGAGCTGCAATTCCTTCCCTTCATCATTTGTGCTACTCTTGCCAGGTTAAAGATAGTTTTCCTTGTGGGAGAAGACGGAGGCAAAATAGGAATTGAGCAATTCCACCTTCTTCCTGTCGCCTGTTAACATTTTACCATCTTCACCAGGCGGTGAACCTACCCTGTCCTTGTTCTTTCTCTTGCTTCAGACATAGCTGAAAACCCCCCTTTTTGTTGTTCTTAGCATCTTTCACAAGCCTCAGCTCAGTCTGAGCTTTAGCCTTCCTGACTCCATCCCTACAGGTTTGGGCTACTCATTAAGGATGTGCACTCACTCACTTTTGTTTTCATTATTAATTTCATTTTGATTATTAAAATGTCATTATTTTAAAAAATATTTCATTATTCTTTGTTTCGTTTTCATTTTTACTTTCGTTTTCGATTTTTCGTTGCTTTCAATAGAACACACATTTGCGGCTGGAACTTTATTTCTTATCCAAATTATATTATAATTGGTAGGGTTGTACCCACAATGGAGGTCATTATTTGTGAAAGATTAGATAAAGGGATCCAATTTTATAAGCAGTTGAGATTTGTTGTTTTACATAATTCTGTGTACATGTTCCTGGACATAACTATATCTCCCAGCTGATTTAGATTAAACTTGGAATTATTATACTCCTACACAAGGGTACTATCTGTAAAAAATCATAACTTTTGCATAAAGTGTCCCAATGTTATAAGCAATTTACTTGCAAATGGATTTCTGGCTGTAACATCTTTGTATTCCAGTCTGTTTACATGGGATTTGGCAGTAGTGTATCTTGGATCCTCAGGAACATTTTTGCCAAATATAAGAAAGTTCTGATAGAAGGACCCAAAGTTATGAGCCTGCACATGATCTGGAGAGTATGAGCCTATGCCAAGGATTCTCTTATGTCTGTCACTGTGGTACAAGATGTGTTTGTGATGCCAATTGGCCAGCAAAAATGTCACCCATTTATCATTTTCTGCTGTAGCCACTCCAACCACTCTACCTCAGTTGTTACTGTGAAACTGGAAGCATCTGTTTAGGAAAGAACCAATAAGGGATTCTCTTATGTCCTCTGTCACAATGATTGTGACAACTGGCCAGCCTGGATGCGTGAACCATGTCTCCTGATTGCTGGGATGCTTTCTCTGGCCCTCTGCCTTTCTGCCTGAAGTCCCAGTTATGTCCCTTCTATGACCACCTCAGAGCCACCCAGGTTTGGTCCTTGAAGGCTGGAAGCATGCAGTAAGAGAAGCAATCACATCTCTGTCCCAGCCAGGGTGTCTTTGAAATGTCAAGTCAATTGGCCAGAGGATATGTATCTGTCATCTCTACTGTTTGACACAGGCTACAGTCTAGGCAGGCACCCTGGGTGCTTGGGGGTGTTCGTCAACTTGCAGAACACATCCCAGGAGGGGCAAGAGGATGTTGGACAGCACTCCAGGTGCATGGGGTTTGGATATATGTAGTTAGCTGAACAGTTGCAGTGAGCTCTAGCGCACACACACACACACACACACACAACTGCCAGAAAAGTATGAGAAAATGCTCTGACCAAAGCCAGAACTAACCAGAGACAAAAAGCAGACCCAAAGAACAGCAACTTATATCTACCCTCTATGCCCGCCTTGAAGTCACCACCGATTCTTCCTCCTGTAAAGGTGGAAGCATACAGTAATTGTCCAGTGAATGTGTCCATCAGTCTGTTGGGCTGCTCCCCAGCCTTCTACACCCTTCTCCCTCCTGCCATGCCTGTCTCTGAATGGCACTGCATGCACTATTTACCTGAACAACAAAAGTCTTCAAGAGGAAAACTTCAGTTGCTTATAAAATTTGGACCCTTTATCAAATTTTACATCACTTTGGTAGAAATGATCCTGAAGGTCTGGTTATACAATCCTTCTAAATTTCATGTAAAGTGGATAGACAAACAAAATGTTACAGTCAGTAATGCATTGTAAATTTCTTATAACATAATAACCTTTTATCCAATTCTTCTTAAATTTTGAAGACATTGTACTCTTAGAGGGGGTTATACCTTTTCCAGGTTTCATTCAAATCAGATGGGAGACAAAGATGATAGTCAGGAATGTGTACACATATTTTTGTAATATAAAGAATTTAAACTGCTTATATAATCCTTTTCCTTTATCTAAAATCTCTGAAATTGGGTACACAGACTGCCCTCTATTGGGCATATAATAATGCCAAGTTTAACCATATTTGGATGTACAATGTAAAAGTTACAGCTGAAAATGTGTTTTTTTTCAGATTTTTCCTATTAATTCATAACAAAATATTTTCTTCATTTTTTCATCATGTTCTTTTGTTTTCATTATTCAACAACAAAAATAAAAAATCCATTTTTTTTTTGTTATAACAACAAGTAAAATACGCCCCCCCCCTACTACTCATCTGTACTCGTCCTTCGTGACTTGTCCCTACTACCATTTCTTATACATGTCCTTTTTATTTTTCTGCTAATCAGAAAGCTCCTTTTGCAGCCACACTGGTTTCTTTAGATGTCTTCCATTTTTCTTTTTCATTTGAACTGTTTGCAATTGTGCTTTTAGTATCTCATTTTTCAGAAACTCCCATCCATCTTGGACTCCTTTCTCCTTTAGATTTTCTAGCCATGGAATCCTACTTAGCTTTTCTCTGAGTTTATTACAATCAGCTTTCCTAAAGTCAAGGGTACACATCTGACTATGCTCAGCTTTCTTTTTCCTTAGTTTAATTATTCATTTAGATTTCTTGGCCGGCTCCTCCTGCTATAGCAGAAAGTTGAAGTTGCCAGAGTGGCTCACAACATATTAAAACCATGAAGAGAACATAAAACATGCATAAATAGCACATCATTAAATAAACAAAAATATAAACAACAGTAGTGAATCAGCATTACAAAAATACCCCAAGACAAAGCTAAAAAACACCCCCTCCCTCCCTCATCCGAACCCCCCACCCATCACCTTCACCAAAAGCCCAGTAGAACAGTCAGGTCTTACACTGCCTTTGGAAAGAGGCAAGGTCCAGGTCCAGGAGGTCCTCTTTCGGGACTCAGGAGGGAGTTCCACAACCTCAGTGCGGCAACTGAGAATACCCTCCTCATTGTTGCCATCTGGGATACCCAGGGGAGTCCAAGGAGGTGCTCCCAGCCAACTGCAGGGGCCAATCCAGGACCCAGGGAGGCGATCCTGCAGATAGGCAGGACTCAGGCCATTTAGGGCTTTATAGGTCAAAACCAACACCTTGAATCAGGCCCGGAAGACTATAGGCAGCCAGTGCAGAGACTAGAGTACTGGTGTAATGTGCTCATGGTGACCCGTCCCCTTAAGGAGACCGGCCACTGCATTTTGCACCAGCTGTAATCTCTGGACCATCACCAAGGGTAACCCCACGTAGAGCGCATTACAGTAGTCTAGTCTTGAGGTGATGAAAGGATGATGGTGGCTAGGTCAGAGTCTGAGACACATGGATGAAACAGTCACACCCAATGTAATTGGCAAAATGCGCCCTTTGCCACAGCTGCCACCTGGACATCCAGGTGGAGCTGTGAGTCAAGGAGCACCCCCAGACTATGAACCTGAGGGACCAATGGAGGACGGACTTCATCAATGATGGGTGCCCCTCCCACCAGCATCTCTTCCATCTTGTCAGGATTCAGCTTCATACAGTTCACCCTCATCCAGTCCCCCAGCCATCAAACATTGGGTAAGCACCGAGACTTCTGGGTCTGAGTCATCTGAAAAAGAGGTAAAGTTGGGTGTCATCAGCATACTGATGACACCCAATTTTATGATACATTTTAACATATAATGCTACTCCCCCTCCCTTTCTGTTGGGTTTATTCTTTTTGAAGAAGTTATATCCTTCAATTACTACATTCCAATTATGAGTCTCATCCCACCAAGTCTGAGTAATACCTATGAAATTATATTTGCATTCCTGTATTATGTGTTCACATTCATCCTGCTTATTTCCCATACTCTGTTCATTAGTGTATAGACATCGGAGACCATAAGTACTATATCTCAATTGCTTCCCTACTGTTTTTTTCTTGCAAACTACTAGGCACTCCCACCACTCTGCTAATTCCCAATGCATCACACATGTTCTTGTCCCCAGTACTTACCTTTGTACTTAGCTCTGGTCTTTTTGATTAGAGACCGGTCCCTGCCCCAAGGTTTTACAACCTAGGTTGGACTAGGATGGAGAGACAATGGAGTGGGGAATGTAGGAAGAGAGACATTTATGAAATTTTCAAAATCACAGATGCATGTACTTTGCTTAATTACAAGGGAAGGGGAAATCCTGAAGGATAAAACAGTCTCAGGAGACACATCAGTAAGCACTCTATGAGCATGGAGAACTAGAGTAATCTTGATGAAGGAAGTAAATATTTAGGAGATATTTCAAGGTTGAGAGGAAGGAATCAGAGCATGCACATTCAGAAAGGAAGTTCCAAGTGTAGGAGACAGCATGGAAAAAGGACCACGACAATGGGCATTTTTACTCACCCCTTAAAGTGCTGGTCTTTCAATCTTCTTGGTTTACAAGTCCACAAGTAAGTTCTGAATGCATTCTTCACACAAACACTGCCCTGAGGCAGCCTAAAGTAACCGCAGCTGTAGACGTGAGGGACTGCCATGGAAACCAAATGACCACAGCTGCCTGGAGCAAAGCAGTTTACCGGGAGAACTTTAACACAAAAGTTCTGGGAGAAGGTCTATGCAGAAGTTCAAAAAGCCAGATGTTTAAGTCCTGGGTGAGTGATTTAGACACACAGAAAGTTGAGGATGTAACAGCAAACATGCAGAAGATGTGTGTTTCTCCCAATATAGCATGCAGGAAATCCTGGGGCATATAATGATGATGCTATTACAAAACTTTCAGAGGCAAGACATAGTAGTAAAAGGGAACCTCAACTACCCTGATATCTGTTAGAAATAAAACTGCTAAGAATGAAATATCCAATAAATTCTTGCCTTGCTTTCCTGACAACTTCATCTTTCAGAAGGTGGAAGAAGGAACGAGCGTGTTGGCTATCTTGCACTTGATCCTTACCAACAGGGAGGAATGAGGAAGAGTGAAGTTTCTGGGTGGGAACATGGTGGGAAATGAGATAAGAAGGAGAGGGAGGATAGAACATGAATGAAGCAGCAGGTGAAATGGATAAAACCTTGTCAACCAAGTATTCAATAGAAGTGAGAGTGAGGAAGGCTAGTCAGAAGGAGGTTGAAATAGGCAAAGCAAGAGTAGACTAGTGCATGGACTAAAGTCTTGGCAGCAGGAACAGTAAGGAAGGTCCAAATTTTAGCAATGTTATGCAGGGAGAAACAACAGACCTTACTAACAGACTGAATAGGAGGCAGAGAAGAGGGAGGAGTGAAAGTCAAATCTCAGGCTATGTGTCTGTGGGACAGGCTGGATAATGCCACAGTCCTAACATTTCTTACCAACTTGTAATCTCACAACCATATACACTCAATTTTGACTCAATATTAATATGTCAGGCAAAAGAACGAGAGATCATAATTGGCTGGGGTGAGTGGGACTATTCTACAATGGTTCCATTCTTTTCTAGTTGGGAGATCACAGTGGGTGGTGCTGGGAGACTGTTGATCATCTCCCTGAGATCTCCCTCATGGAGTGCCGCAGGGTTCTGTTCTGTCATCCCTCCTGTTCAACATGTATATGCAGCTGCTGGGCAAGAACATGAGGGGGGTTGTGGTGCAGTGACATCAATATGCTGATGGTATCCATCTCTACCTCTTGTTTTTATCTGTCCCAGGCTGGGCTGTTTCAGTGCTCTCCTGATGTCTGGCAGCTGTGGGGGACTGGATGAGGGTGAGGCAATTGAAGCTGAATCCCGACAAAACAGAGGCGATGCTGGTTGGTGGGGCCAGTGACCGGAGGGGTGGGGAGAGACACCCATCATAGATGGGGTTCATTGTCCTCTGGTTTCTCAGGTCCGGAATCTGGGGGTGCTCCTAGATCCACAGCTGCACTTGGATGCCCAGCTGGTGGCTGTGGCTGGGGGCATCTTCCACCAATTACATCTGGTTAGAAGACTCCAGCCCTATATTTCTAACTCTGACCTTGACACCATCATCCATGCGTTCATTACCTCAATACTGGACTACTGTAATGTGCTCTACGTGGGGCTGCCCATGGTGATGATCCGGAGGCTGCAGCTAGTGCAGAATGTGGTGGCTGGAACGGCATGAGCATATAACTGCAGTCCTGTGTGCACTGCACTGGCAGCCAATTGTTTTCCAGGCTTGATTCAAGGTGCTGGTTTTAACCTTTAAAGCCCTACATGGCCTGGGTCCCATTTATCTGAAGGACCACCTTATTTCTAGGACCCTAAGCCGGCCTCCGCAGTCTACCAGGAATGCTCTCCTTCAGGTCTCGCATTGCCTGCATGATGGCCACTATGTGGAGGGCATTCTGAGTGACTGCGCCGCTGCTGTGGAACTCCCTCCCAGAGGAAGCCCGCCTCTGCCTGAATTTACTCACCTTACGGCAGCTATGTAAGACCTTATTTTTCCACCAGGCATTTGGAGAAAGAGACAGGAAGGGCGGGGAAGGTGGGTGGGTTGGAAGGAAATGTGTTATTTTATTTATATTTTACTATAACGTTTTCACGGATGTTTTATATCTTTTTGATATTGTAAGCTGCCCGCGAGCTGCCTGAGGCAGGAGCGGCAGGTTATTAAGAATTTTTAATAAATAAATATAAATAAATAATTGCTTCCATAGAACACACATTTCTTTTTCAGAGAGAAAATTGACACTCTACATTAACTACTCCTCTACCCATTGAGAATTCAAAATTTACAGACATGATCAGCAGAATTGTGTTTGCCATTATAAATCCCAGTATGCAAGGCACTGACTTGCAAGTCATAAGAAACCAGATGTCCTTAGAGAAGATCCCAATTGTCAAGTGTGGAATTGTAGAAATTTTCTAAGTCTTTCCATGGTATAAACACATCTCTTCCCTACAAAACTCCCTACAGAATAAGCCCCAAAGACCTATTCAGAGAGTGAAAAATGTGTTATATAAAGTTAAATGTCAGTAAAGAGCCATATCTACCCAGGCTGGATCTTAAAAATACATCAACAGAAGAAATTGTTTCTCCTAAACAGATGTTAATGGAAATATGAAAAGACATTACTTTTTATAAGGCTTAAGCAAATAGAGAATTGACAACAGACATGCAAGTCTATTGTCTTGTAGAAAGACAAGGCAGCCAGATGATAATAGCTGGATATTAGAAAAGACAGTTGTGCCCATCCTCACAGAAGGCCACAATCATACATATTGAGAATGAACCGCCTAAAATATTACAGCAAATGTTAACAATGGGTGCTACCAAACATGACCGTGCTCGCTGTGGCCTGTGGGTCACCATCACTTTTGTTAAGGGTAATCCAGATGTTTGACCCGGAGTTTTCCCAGGCCAAGTAGTGCAGCTAGCCCAGGCTGTGACTCCAGCAATCTATCTGCTACCACACCTGAAAAACGGCCTACCCAGCTGGGCTATACTGGGCTATCGTGTCGTAACCCGCAGTTCCTGACCTGTAGTGGACCCCACGATGGGCAGCCATATGGCCATGATTGGCTGCCATGGCCACTCATTATGGGAGGGAGACGGGTCACTGGGCGCAAAGCGAGGGTAGGGCAGGGCTGACTGGCCGCACATTCATGCAGCGCCCGGTGCATCAATGTTTGTTCCATGGCCAGTCCTGATCCAGACCAAGGAGTGAGCAGCACCCTGGTCCAGACTGTGATGTGACAGCAGACTGCCACCATCACGTATGTTATTACCCATTCATTGCATTACCTGAAACATCTGATAGTAGTAGATATATGAGTAAAAGGGGAAAGTTTTAACCTATCAAGAAATAGATAAATGAAAGGGAGAACTGCATCATTGCAGACATCCTCATCACCAAGTTATGTTCCTCCAGTTGTTTAGGGCCAGAGCTAAAACTGGTGCTACTCCTTAGTAACAATGATGGGAGTTACACCAGTGCAAAGGGCTAGAATCAGTACTAAAAACAGAAGATCACACTGCCTTTGTAGAATTATTATACTATTGGGTGGAAACAAACTAGATGGGTGTGAGCTGGGTCACCTGGCTGCCCCAGGGAGGGCCACTTCAGCTGCCACTCCTTGGGTTAGCAGCTAATTGGAGGCCCAGATGAGTGCGCTCACCCAGCCCACCAAACAGCTGACATGGGGAGCCTGGAGGAGCACACTCACCTGGTCCAGGTGGAGGTGGGCATGCTAAACAGCTGATCGGTTGGGCTGGAGGAGCGCACACACCCAACCCGGGTGGGTGCTCTCTTCTGGGTTCCTCCGGTCAGCTATTTGGCGGCCGGGGCAAGTACACTCCTCCAGGCCCCCATGATCAGTTGTTTCATGTGCTGGGTGAGTGTACTCTTCCCCCATCAGCTGTTTGGCGGGCTGGGTGAGCATACTCCTCCAGGTCCGATCTCAGCTCACAGCTGGGCTGTGTGGGGCGGAAGGGAACACATTAGCCCAGATTAGACCTGCTGGGCAAGCCTTGTCAGCAACACAACTAAGGCTCTTTTTTGAATGACACATCCAGTTACACCTGGCTGCTTCCCCACCACCACCTCGAGGAGGGGACGTGGGTGAACATCTGGAGGCCATCGAACTGATGAGCAGGTGACTCATGGGCTACTGAAGGCTACTCTCTCATTTGTTTTCACACATATATAACAGGATTATCAGCAAGAAGCTACAACATAATTAACATGGCAGATATGGGACAAAATATATACCATAAATAGCTACGTGATGTAGGAAAGTATTCAGATCTACTGACCAATTAGACATAGTGTATAAAGGGTTGTCTGGAAAAAACAACATAAATAAGTGAGTTTATATAATACTAATGTTAGTAGCTATTAATAGGAATAATTATTCTAACCCACGAGTTGAGACTGAGCATAATCCTTGTCAACTAAATGTTTCCAGAAACTTGATCAAATTCAGAGTGCATCAGTGGTCCTTACAGTTAATAAAAGCTCTGTGTTCATTCTTGTTAAACTTGAATCTCAAGCGATTATTAAGCATGATAGACAAACCAAGAATCAATGGATTCTAGAAGAAACTCAGCCTTTTCATGCCACAAAAATTAAGATATGCATCCAGGTTTATAAATTAAACTCACTACAACTATTGAGTGGTTCACATCTGTGGTTTCATTTTGTTCCTTCCCATTGTTAGTATATTTAGCTATTTAGCTATTTAGCATTCACATCCATACAAAAAAATACAAGGCATTTTCACTCCCCCAAACACAAAACTTGAGTAAAACAGTTTTTATGCTGGTGCGAGATCATTGTAGAACTCTCTAATATCTATTCTATATAGGATACTAGTTGTGTTTTCCGGCAGCACAGCAGCTATCTGAGTTTACTCAAGGCGTATTCTCTGCAGAAGTGTAATTCTAGCTTAAGAAACTAGCCTACGGTGACAATGGTTTGGATATATTACACGGCACACAGCAGAAATGTTATATTGGAGTGCTAACCTGAGACTATAACAGGGATCTATACTCTGAGGTCCCTAATTCATGCAAGAGCTATGCATCTCTATTTGGGGAATAACCTTTTTTTTCTAGTTGTTCAACAGCAACAGTGTCCTCCATGTCTTAGTTTTTATTTGTGTAAACAATTCAAACCACTGAGGAACTCCTGATCTTCATTCCCTTTTAATTAATTAATTAATTTCATTATATTTATATGCCGCCGCGCCCCCCCCCCCCCATGCCTACGGCATCTCGGGGCGGCTTCCAACATAATATAAAGACATTTTTAAACATAAAAAAATAATCTATAATTAAAACAAGTTTAAAATACCCCCCACAAAAATTAACCCACCCCCTAATAGATGGAGGAGACAGAATGTTTAAGAGAGATGAGGTTTGTTCAGCAAGAAAAAGAAAAAACTTTGTGCCCACCTCACTCATTGATAGGCTGTGCAATTTTCTTTCATGGCCTGGCAGTGCCCTCCTCAAAGTCCCCCGTGTATGCTGGGTGACAACAATGGGGAGGGTGTTTTCGGTGACTGCACCGAGGCTTTGAAACTCTCTCCTGGCGGATGTCAGTCTGTCCCCAGATCTTCCCTCCTTACAGGAGAGATGTAATACTTGACTGGTTCAGCAGGTGTTTGGAGAGGGAGCGGGGTGAAGGAAGGGTGGGTTGGAGGGGTATGGCGGGGGTTCTTTTCCTTGGACTGTTCTGTTTTTATGTTTTACAGTATGTATAATATTTTATTGTTCTGTTTTTTAACTGAATTCTGTAAGCTGCCCCAAGTCACCGTAGGCGGGAGGGGGCGGGGTAATACATTAAAAAATAAATAAATAAATAAATATATTTGTTAAATACAGATATCTGTGTTATTTAATTGTCTACTGCCAAGGCAGCTGGCCTGGGGGCACTACCCAGCTCACATGCATGTAAATTCACTTTAAAGGTGCTTTTGCCCTTCCTCAAATGGACCCCGCTGCCGCCTTGTGCGCAGCGGGGACAGATTTGTGCCCGCCCCATCAGGGGAATAACGGCACACGTGGGGGGCGGGAAGCCGCCCAAGACTGCTCCGGCAGGGCGATCCCTTGCATGCTGCAACGAGCCCGTTGCAGCATGCAAAAGGGCAGAGGCGCGAAAATGCGCCAAGCTGATTGGCTCTTCGGAGCCACGTGTTTTGGAAGGCGCGCGAGCCGCGGCATTCGGCCGCAAGCAGCGCCAGAAGCAGGA
>QEPC01014029.1:300866-335643 GCA_003113815.1 Sphenodon punctatus
AAAGGGGGTAAGGGATCCACCGTTCTCATTGTTAGGGTGATTGGGTTATAATGGTTTTGTTCTTTAACAGGTTTATCGTTGGCTGGTCATTTAATAAACAGTTGCGGCCAGTTCACCCAAAACTATGTGTCTGTGTGTTTATTTGAAAAGTGCCTTATTTCCTGTGCGGGGACAAATGGAGGTTGTCTGTGCTCACTGCACCATCAATGATGGTTTATAAATGGGCATTTCCCACAATACCAACTACAAGCATTTCACAAGCAGAAAGCAAGTAATAAAGTGCACATGCAGAGCACTAAATTCCAAATGACCAAGCCACAAAAACACAAGACACCCCAAAATGCAGCCTATTAAGCACACTCTACCATACAAAGAGACATTCTTCTAGATCTATAACCAGTTCATTTGTGCCCCCATCATCAATTCATGCTGCCCCCACCCACAACCAGTTCATTTGTGTCCCCATAATCAATTCATGCTGCTCCCACCCCATAATCAAATCTCATGGCTTCCATCAAACTCCATCAATTCATCGAATCTCATGGCTTCCAGTACCATCTGTATGCTGATAATACCCATCTCTCTCTCTCCACCCCACCCCCCCATCCAGTCTTGCCTCAGTAACTGCCTCTCTTGGCATTTCTGCCCAGATGACTCGTCAGCTCAAACTTAACACGGCTAAAACCAAACTCCTCATCTTCCCCCCTAATCCTTCCTCTCTCATCCTTCTCTGTTCGTTGATGGGGTCAACATCCAGCCTGTCCCTCAGGCACATAGCCTAAGGTTCATTTTTGTTTGATTCCTCCCTCTCCTTTAAACCTCAGATCGATTCTGTTGCCAAATTCTGTCGCTTCTCTCTGCACAGCATTGCTAAGATCCGTCCTTTCCTCACTGTTTCCTCTCCTAAAACTCGTTTCCATGCCTCGGCCATCACTAGCCTCGACTACTACAACCTCCTTCTCACTGACCTTCCTCACGCTCTCACCTTGCTCCTCTTATTTCTGTTCATAACTCTGCTGCCAAGGTCATCCACCTTGCCCGCCACTTTGACCACATACAGCCACTCCTCTCCACTCTCCACTGGCTCCCTCTTCCTGAACGTATTCTGCACAAACTCCTGGTTTTTACCTACAAGGATCTTCATGGCCTTGCTCCACCCTATCTCTCAGCACACATTTCCCACTACAGTTCTGTCTGAGAGCTCCACTCCCCCTCTGCCACCACCCTCACCTGCTCATGGATCCCCTGCTCCTCAAAATGCATCTGTTCCTTTTCCCTGGCAGACCCCCATGCCTGAAACTCCCTCCCTGAACACATTTGCTTGGCTTCCTTCCTCCAAATCTTCAAATCCCTCCTCAAAACCCAACTCTTCCATCAATCTTTCCCTGACTTCTCGTTCCCCTCGCCCCCTTGCTGACTTATTCTGAATCATCATATCTTACGTAACATTAAATGCGTAACTACCCCATTGTAACTAAGTCAAGCACGTGCTCCTGAGATCTTATGAGTTCATGTGTGTATCCTTCTCTCTGCCTCTGTCCCCCCCCCATTTGTCTCCCCCTCCCGCCTTGTCTCTCTTAGATTATATGTGAAGGCGGGGTGGAGGGGGTGCACAATGAACACACACTCCACCTGGGGTTTGCTACAGGGAGTCTGCTCTCTGGGAAAAGGTGTCCTCAGGATCTTAAGGTGCCCTTAGATCCTTAATTAAGCAGGCAAGATCATCACAGGACTAGAGCAGCATAACCTGTGCCAGGGACGGGACAACCACACACGACGTAGACAGGGAATGGGAGGTGAGGGCCAGTGGGAGACAGGGGGCTCAAGGACCCAAGGGTGCAAGGGAAAGGAGGGGACAGGACTTACACTCAGGGTAGGGGAAGGGACTCCTACTGGGATGGGGGATGGAAGGAAGGACTGCAAGTACTCCCACACACACTCTATAGGGGTAATCACACAGACACCTTTCACCCGTACTCTCTTCACACCCGTGTCACACTTATTCACAACACCAAGCTCCTGTTGCTAAGCTCACACACACACACCACACTCATTTGGCTAGTTTCTGAACAATACAGCTAATCACTGACAAGGAGTCTGCACCGTGCTGCCTCCGCCCTGCTGCTTTACGCAGGTGCGCGGAGCGTCGGAGGCCCTCAGGCCACTCCGCGGCACTGCAAATGCACCGAGGAGCCAACTGACTCGGTGCAGATGGAGTCACAGCTTCTGTCTCCATTCCCGGCGCAGTCCACTCCGACTCTGTTGGGGTGCTTCCCCTCGTCAGGGGATCCTCGGGACTGCTTGCGACCCATCCTATGTCACTATCAGTGGCCCTCGTGACATCCCGGTGAGTTGGGTGCCGGCCTCCCGGCCCCCTGTTCCCTCTGTGCCCCCATGGGCCCTGACATTGTAAGCCTGCTAGGGCAGGGATAGTGTCTCTTCCTTGCAATTGTAAAGTGCAAGGTACATTGCTGGTGCTATATAAATACTTAATAAAATAAACAAAATAAATACAATAATAAATAAGTTGCATCCCCATATAATCAATTCATGCTGCCCCCCACCCATAGTCAGTTTGTGACCTCAATAATCAATTCATGCTACTGCCACCACCCCATAACCATTTTGCCCCCTCAGCCCCATAATTAGTTCATGCTGCGCCTGGCCCCTCCCACTCCAAATCACATCGTCCCCATTGTGCAGAGTGGCAGCAGGCCTCACCCGCCTGTCCATCAAGCCCTCCTTCCCCTCCTGCTTCCCCCCTCACCTACCCATGGTGTGGAGTGGCAGCTGGGGTGGCAGCTGGGTCACCAGCTGAAGCAGCGGCTGGGGCTGTGACGCTGCTTGCAGAGGACTACCCACTTCTGACACCCTCTACTTTCCCGGGGTGGGCAGGCAGCCACCTTATGAAGCCTTGCCTTGCTGTAGGCCAGTCTTCCCCATGGCACTGCTGCTTGAATTTGTGCACTGCCAGCAGCCACCTAGTATCAGCTGCTTCTGGCTGAAGCAGGAAGCAGCTGAACTCAAGCTGCAGCACTGCCGGGGGGACCACACTGCACAGCAAGGCAAGACTTCCTAAGGTAGCCACCTGCCCAGGGACAGTAGAGAGTGGCAGGAGTGGGCGACCTGCCATAATGAGGGGGAGGGGGAAAATATAACTGGGCTCGGTGGCCCCTGTTACCTGGTGACCCTCAACATAAAGCCTGGGTCACTCAATGGATGCTACGCCACTGAATCCCAGGATAGGGTGGGTACCTCCCACTGTCAATTCAGCAGCAACACTTGTAGTCAGCAAGAAAAGCTGGAAGCTGCTCTTGCTGCATTTGGTTTCCTGGCTGTCAATGGCTCTGCTGCTGCATCTCTCTCAAGTGACAGAATGGACCAAAGGAAAAGCAAGTGAACACCAGAGTGAGTGTGAGTGAGTGAGTGTCTAAAGGACACAAGAAAGCACAGAAAAATTGAATTATGGAGTGACTTCGGCCCTAGTTTGCTTCTGCATTAATCCAGTTCTATACTGTGGGATGAGAGGGAGCGAGGGGCAGAAGAGAAAAAACACAGTTGCTGGCTGTTTAGATCCACCATTGGTGTCTAGCACTATTTTGCATTAGCATATCAAAAACACTAATCATTGTTCCATACTGTCCAGGCATAGACTGTAGGACTGGATGAGAATAATGGTTATATGGTTTAACAAAGAGGAGAGAAAAATCTCCAAAAGAATTAGTGAATGTTTAGGGAGACGTGCAGTAATGTGAGCAATATTATTACTACTACTACTACTATTTGTATTTATCATTTCTATAGTACTACTAGTCGTATGCAGTGCTGTACAGATACACATAACATAAAGACAGTCCCTGCTCCACTGAACTTACAATCTAATCAAGAGACAAAGATATAGACTACTACTAATAATAATAATAACTTTATTTTTATAGCACTCCTCTGCCTGCATGGCACTCGGAGTGCTTCACATTTTACAAAAAAGCAGAATATAAGCAAAAAAATGAAAACAAGTAATTAAAAAAATATTTTAAACTGTAAGATTTGGGAAGGAAAAGGGAGAACAAAAAAATACATTCATGGTATCTGCAGTGGATCCCCGCCTGAATATGTTTTCAGGTACTTTTTAAAGGTATGGAGGGAGGAACAGGGAGGAACATCCAGTGGGAGCGAGTTCCACACCAAGGGGTTCACTGCAACAAAATCTCAATTGCCTGATGACTTAAGACACGATGGCAGAACCCCCAAACAGTGGGTGGTTCCTGAGCTCAGATACCCATTAATGTGAGATTCCAGAAGAAGATCTTGAATTTAGACAGGGCCTAAACTGATCAGGACCCTGAAAACCAGTAGTACAATCTTGGAGTTTTCCTAGAAATAGTGGACTACAGGATGCAGGTATTAAGTTTATTTATTTCAGTTAAAATGGTTGAAATCCATAAGGCTATGATAAGGAATATTATTGAATGAGGAAGCCTCACTTTTCATAAAGGCCTTGTTAACACTGGAAAATTACAGCATATTGTAACATGCATTAAACATGATGTTAGATGCTCAAGACAAGAAACTGTTGCATTTAAGACTGTGTTAGCATAAAAAAGGTAGCATGAACATAAAAAGATAGCTATAAAAAAGATAGAGAACAATTGTTTTCCATTGCTGTGTATGCAAGGGAAAGATTCCATTTTTACCCTGCCCTTCCCTCAAAGGTTCAGGGTGGCATACAAAAATATTTGTAAAAAATATAAATATCAAAAATATATAAACAGATATCAAAACATATAAAAGCAATTTTTAAAAAAACCTTACAACCCACACATGAACCTTCTTCCTAACCCCTTCACCCACTCCTACCTAACCCTATTCCAGCCCGCAAAACGCCTGGCCAAACAAAAAGGTCTTAAATCTCTTTCAAAAGGTAAGCAGGCTCAGGCACATCCCCAAGGGGAGAGAGTTCCATAATTGTGGCTCAGCTACTGAAAATGCCTGTCTGCATGCCCTGGTTGTATGAACCCCATAGGTAGTTGGTACTTGCAAGAGGACACCTTTGGCTGACCTTAGAGGCCAACCTCAAAACATAAGGGAAGAGGCAGTCTTTCAGATAAATGGGGCCTAAGCTGTTTACGGCTTTATCAGGTGCGGTGCGCACCCAAAGGCATCAGGGGCATTGCCTCCCCTGCGCAATTTGCCTCTCTGGCTGGCAGTCTGCATATGAGAGTCAGTCCAATCATCCATCCGGTGACTGGACCAATTTCTGACCCTCCACGGGTCACAGAAGTATTCAGGGCAGCAGCAGGCACAGCCAAGTCAATGTCAGGGTTGGGGGGGGGCCGCGCTGGGAAACTGTGCATGTGCGAGTCTTGCTACGACTCTGTGCATATGCAAGTTGTGGAGGCCACGACACCCGCAGTACAGCAGCACATTCCAGTGGGGGTGGGAACTGGCTGCGCTAGGGAAGAAAAGGAGTCCAATAAGGGACAAAAATAGTTTGAACGCGCTTTTGGTGACTGGTGTCCAAGCATGCTGTATGGGAAACTGAAGTTCCCATTAGGATCCACTGGGGGGCAGGTTTTCATAGAATCCTATGGGCTCAATTTTAAAAGGCACCTAGGCACCAATTGTATATGCCCAGGTGAGATGTGCGGATGTGAGGCGGGCAGGGACCGGCATGCATGCTCAGTCAGTAAGCATGAGGACTGTTGGTTGATTGACTGAAGACGTGACCTTAGGTCATTGCCATCAGATGGCAAAATGACATAAACTTACAGCAAACAATCCAATAAATACAACAAACAAACAATCCACTTTCACAAAGTGACAGGGTTTGTGTCATTTAACTCTACAGTATCTATATATCATAACTGTTAAACAAGTACAATATCCAGATGCTACATCCATTTTTCCATCCTCAGCCAATGAGATATAATATAAACTAATTACATACAATATAATACAGCAAATAACAAATTTAAAATGATATAAAATAGTATAAATTTAAGAACACTTTCAATCCGAATCCAACAAGGGCTTAGATTTGAGAAACTTGCTTCTCAATCCCGTTACTAATAATAAAAATCTCATGACACACACGGTCACCTCAGGATCTACATGCATGAGGGTCATTTGCATCAAGAACCAATCTGTTACACCTGGGAATTTTCCAATAAGAGGCTGTAATATCTCAGGACGGATCATATGATAAAGGTGGCACTCAAATAGCACATGATGCGTGGACTCTACAGCCAAGGTATAGAAAGGACATAATCGATCCCCATAGGGAATCTTAGCTACATGTCCCTCCAACACCTTAGTGGGCAATGCATTGAACCTAGCAGAGAGAAACAAATGCTTCTCTCTAAAAGTTGCAACCAAGTCAATGTAGCTTGCCCCGTTACCCAGATGGGGAGCCCATAAAGTGTACCCCACCAGGTGGTGTGATCTTGCCACCAATGTCAGTTCCTGTTGCTGCTCTATATCCCGTAAATGGGTAGTGATCTCCCATTTGGCCACTTCATAGTTTCTGGTCCCTAAATATGCCTCTGATAGACCAAAGCGGGTCAGATAATCTGTAATGGTCTGACGCCAAGAGCAGACGAAGGGATCAGCAAAGCTATCACAAGGGGCTCTACTTACTTTAAGCCAAAAAAGAGCCACCGGCTCCCATGCAATTGCCGTCCATCCTCGGGTGCCCACCTCTAGACAAATAGCGGTGGCCAGGGTCCCCTTGGGTAGTTTGGTAAGGGAGCTCAAGAATTTTATTTGCAGGGAATTTAGACTTTCCCCCCATAAGGGAGCCCATAACAAAGCGCCATACAAAAAGGATGGCTTGACCTTTGCCTCAAATACCTTTATAGCTACTTCCAAATTCCTCCTCCCTGTCCCAGCAAAAAATCTCAAAATTGCCACTACTTGGCTTTTGACTGCCACTTCTACCCTTCCCAGATGCTCTGTCCACCGTCCGGTGGACACAAAGTGCAGTCCCAAATATTTATACCCCTTAGCTTGCTGGAAACGCATACCATCGACAGCCCATTGGTAAGCCCTCCTACTCTAAGTGAACACCACAATGTTAGATTTGGCACAATTGATCGTTAGGTGGTTATCACGGCAATAGCTAACAAAAGCCGAAAGCTGCCTCCGCAGCCCAACCCTGGTTTGAGATAGCAAAACTAGGTCATTGGCATAGAGAAGAGAACCAATAGGCTTAGATGCCAATTTCGGGGGAAAGTACCTCTCCTGCCTCATACTGGGGATGAAATCATTGATAAATAGATTAAACATGGTAGGCGCAAGAACACACCCCTGTTTTACACCCTGTTTAACCAAGATGTCTGCTGTAAGATGGCCTGCTGGGTCGAGCTTAATTGCTATAGACGTATCCGCATACAAGGCCCAGATAAGCAAAAGTAACCTGGGCTCGATTCCAAGGGCAGACAACTTTACCCAAAGAAGGGGTCTGTTAATCGTATCAAATGCCGCCTTTAAATCTAGAAAGGCGGTATACAGCATCCCATTGACAGCTCTATATTTTTCCGCCAAGTGGTGGAGCACCAGACAGTGGTCCAGGGTCGCCCTGCCCTTTCGAAACCCTGCCTGCTCTTGGTAAATGGTAAAATTTATTTAGCACAGGTTTTCGCCATGGCCAATACAGAAAAGGACAAACGAACAAACATGCAGACAAAGAAAACATAGAAAAACAACAAATATATATAAAATATGCCAAAGCATATTAACACCACAACTAAAAAGTGTCAAAAACATGGAATACTATATTAAAACGTAATCAAGATAAAACCAAACTTCGGAAAAGGTGCAGAATAATATGCCATTGGGTGGTAATTGACATGGTTTGACTAGGTCATGCTAAGTCGAACTAGATATGATAATGCCATAGTACAATCAATCAGAGCATGACGACCTGTCCAACTTACAGTGGGGCAGGAAAATTAATAATAATGATAATAGTAATAATTTTAATCAGTGCCAGCCAGCTGCTTTTGTGGTGTGCTAAGGACGGCACATAATATTGTTCCTTTAAGATGGTTTGCTTTGCTTGCTATGTGTTTGCATGATGCATTGCTGTTTTCCTTCTCCCCTCCCAAGCATGAGTAGAGAGGCCATTTCGTAAATTTGTGGGTCCACTGGTCGTGACTAGACTACTGTTTTTTTAAAATGGTCCTTTGCTGTTTCACTGCTGCCCCCTTGCTGGAAAGTAGTTTCTGGCCTCTCTGCTTGTGACTGTGTGCTTTTGAGCACCTTGCCTCAGGTTTTGTTGAAAACCAGAATTGCATTGTTTAAATTTGGTTTATTCAGTCCTGGGCCCAGGTGGGGTGCAAAAGATACCCCCTGATCTCATCTTCCTGCATTTCTAGACTGCTGTTTAGATGGGCCTGGTTTGGTGGCAAAGCAGGCCTGCAACTGGCCAAACTTTTTAAGCAAGGCCTGTTTCTTTGGACAGGCATTTGGCTGCTGGGGATACAGTGTAGGTACTCGGGATGCTGGTTTTGATGGGCCTGGTTTAGTGGCAAAGCAGGCCTGCAACTGGTCAAACTTTTTAAGAAAGGCCTGTTTCTTTGGACAGGCATTTGGCTGCCAAGGATACAGTGTAGGTACTCGGTACAGTGTAGGTACGTTGTAGGAGAAAGTTGTGAACAGTTGTGAACAGAGGAGAAAGTAAGTAGGAGCATGGTAGAAGAGAAGGCTGCAGACAATAAGGAGACCCCTTTCCCCTGTCCACCACTGAACCCATCTCTTCCCCTTCCTCTTCTCGTGCACCAAAACCAAACCCTTTCCCTCCTACTTCCTCTCTGTCCTGTCCTTCTCTTCCCTTTCATTCTCTTCTGATTCGGCTTGTTGCAGGACAGGGAGCTGTCCCAGTTCTCCAGTTCTCCAAGCCAGAAGGAAGGCTTGTCCCAAAGCCTACACCTTCAGAAGACTACAGGTGGCCAAGGAGGCCATGAAAATCGAGGGTTCAGGATAAAGGTAGGCGATGACAACATGATCTATTTTTTTAACCTGCTATGGTTAATTTGGACCCGGTGGGAAAGAGCGCATCATCAAGGGCAGTCCCATGTAGAGTGCATTGCAATAGTCTAGCCTTGAGGTTATGAAGACACAGATGACTGTGGCCAAAACCGAGTCTGATGAAAAAGGTTGCCATATTCTCACCAGATGAAGTTGGTGAAAGGCTGTCTTGGCCACCACCGCAACCTGGCCATCCAGGTGCAGCAATGGATCCAAGAGTACCCCAAGGCTGCAAAACTGAGTGACCAAAGGAAGCTGGACCCCAACAACAACAGGGGTCCCTATGTCCCCCAGGTTACATGGCTGGCCACCCATCACCACCTTGGTCTTGTCTGGTTTCATTTTCAATTGGCTTGCCCGCATCCAGTCCCCAATGGCAGTCAGGCACAATAAGCACTGAGACTGCAGAACCTGGATCAGATGAAAAAGAGAAAGAGTTGGGTGTCATCAGCTTACTGATGGCACTTCACTCCAAATCTCCTAATGATCTAACCCAGGGCCCTCAGAAACACATTGAACACGAGTGGGAACAAGATGGAACCCTGCAGGACCCTACAAGGGAGATCCCAGGGAGATGACAATCCACCACCACTCTCTAGGTTCTCCCGGCTAGGAATGAGAGGAACCACTCAAGATGAGGTCCTGTGCACCCCCACTAGGTTCCACAGCCATGTCAACAACACCCCATGTTCAACTGTATCAAAAGCCACTGAAAGATCTAACAAAATCAACAGGGTACAATTCCCCTTGTCAATTTCCTAATGGAGATCGTCAACACCAAGGCCACAAGTGCAGTTTTGGTGCCATGCCCAAGACAAAAACCTGACTGACATGGATTAAGGAAATGAATAATATCGAGCTGCACCTGGAGCTGCAAGGCAACCACCCATACAATAACCTTCCCTAAAAAGAGAAGGTTAGAGACAGGATGGTAGTTGGATGGGGAGTCAAGATTAAGAGATGGTTTCTTGAGCAGAGGACAGAAGACCGGAGTTTTGAGGCTGTCAGGCAACTTGTCCTCCCAAAGGGAGCATTAACAACCCCAGCCAGCAAGGGCTTGGATCTAATTCACAACTGGTTGCCCATCCTGCCCCAAGCACAGTCTCTGCATTGGTGGACAAGACTAACCAAAGTTGATCCAAACAAACCAGAAAAGACCAGGTCTCCCCAAACCCTGACTCTGCACTCAAATAAGCAGCACCCAAGTCGAACCAAATACAAGCAACCTTATCTGCAAAGTAGGTAGCAAACTCTTCTGACAATTTAGACAGCATCTCAAGGAAAACTTCCTTATTGTAAGGAAAAGCAGGCAATGGAACAGACTACCTAGAAAAACTACCAAGTCTCCATCATTAGAGGTTTTAAGAAGAGGCTGAACAAGCACATACCTGGGATAATTTAGGTATGATAGATACCATGCAGTGACCTAGATATGATGACCCTGTGGGTCCCTTCCAGTAATATGATTCTGTGATTTGGTTTTTGTAATGTATACAAGTTCCAAGAGGTACATGTACAGCAGCTATCCTTTGATGGGAGAATGGGTTAGTCAGCATAGTGCAACCAGACTGAGGAAGCATAACCATGCTGAGCTTTGAAGTAAACAGCTGTGGAAAAGGAGGAAACAATTATAATAGTACATGGAAGGAAGAATCCATACCATTAGTATATTGTCTCTTTAAAAAGTCAGCAAATTAGCTGTTGGGAACTTTGCTATCAAGTGTATGGACACACACAGACACACTCAAAAGACACTCTAAATCAGTGAATATTTTTGTGAATTTGCTACTTAATTCATGAAGGTCTGCAAAGCATTTTGAGATCAGCCAGTGCTGTTATAATGCAAAGAATTATGAAAACAGGAGATCCCAGGGTTTATTGAGAGGACTACCACATCTTCCTTTTTCTCAAGATATAATTGTCAGGAAATTTATCTCTACCCCTCCACTGTCACCTAGTTGCATATACAGCGTTGCTGACTGACAAATACATCAGTGAAGCCAAATAAAAATACAGATGGTTTCTACTAACTGATGGAACTATGAATAATAATGTGCTATCTTAGATTTCTGCCTTGCAGAATCAGACACACAGAAGCCCCGATAAAAAGAAATCTGATTATTCCAGCTGAGTAAGAATGCTCAGCTTAAACACAGCCCTGCTCTGTCTGGATGCCTGTCTGTTTAGGAAATTGACTTACTGCAGAAAATGGTTCTCAGCAACAGATGCTCTTGAACCAGCTGCTAGTGTAGACACGAGAAAACTGTTCTGCGCTGTATCACACCATAAAGAGATTATGAAGTTGGACTTCTGTAAATGGAGTTTTTCGCCATTCTACATGGACCCTACAAAACCATGTGAAGTAGCTTTTTTCATTCACAAAGAATGTAGCCAGGAAAGGCCAAAGGAAAAGTTGAAAATGTTTTAAAATGTGCCCTTTTGACCTCTCTCACCAGTCTGATTTAAGAATAAATTATGCCAATCCCCATTCCACCTTAAAAAACAACCACCACCCCAGTAACTTCAGGATGTTCAGGTTTCTAAAATATTGAATGTTGAAATTATTATTTAATTTTCAGTAAAAGTTTACAAACCTAAGGAAATAAAATTATGGTGGTTTGTAAATTATACATTTATCCACTGTAGTTCAAGATAGATCTGCCCATTAGTTCAATAATTCACAAAACACTGCCTTGGATTTAGTTAAGGCCATATGGGAATTAAGAATAAAACTGATAAATGGTATGTATGCTTCCTTCAAATGCCAGGAATCTGTCACTGGATTTAAATGCTTATAAAGCAATTTGATTCTATCTACACACACAGTCAGAAAATATGTTCAAGAAAAAGGACATGCACTGTCTTCTCGGTGCAAAAGTTAGAGGTTTCAGAAATAATTAGATTCTCCACATGATTTACTAAACACCACTTTGCAAAACTGCAATTTCATCCCATTTCCCTATTTACAAAATTCAGTCATTCATAGTGGCTTTCCCAGTCATCAGAGAGCACTGGAAAACAGACTGTGCATGTGTACATATACAAAAACCAGGGACCTGTGTTTCTTGCATTTTTCCCATTCCCTTCAATTGGAAAAGTGCAGTGGACACAGGTTAGTGACAGTTACCGGATGTGTAATGTATTATATTTTAATTTATCAAGCTGAAGGTTACCTCTCAATCCTGTAATTTTATAGCACTGACTGGAAGCAAAGGAGCCAGGATGGAAAATATAACTAAATTATATTTGGCAGAAGATAAAAATTATCCATTCTGATAATGAATGAAATCCTCTAGGACTGCTGAAGTTTGCACTAGAACCTATACGGTAAATAGACATGGTACAGCCTAAATGTAAAAATATTAAGTTTTCAGAGGTTTCCTATATAACTATTGTTGAACCAGAGAACTTAAGAGTTAGAAAAAGTCTGATACTACTAAATTGTAGGAGCTTGATCCTGTGAGGGCCACGTTGCCAGGCAGAAGTTACCTTGTACCATGCTCATCATGCGGTCCAGCCACCTGTGGTCAAGCCCAGTCCTGTACTGAGTTTTCCTTAGGAGCTGAGCTGCTGTTCTGGTGTAGAGCTCAGTACTCTGCTTAGAACCAGTTTTAAAGCAGAAGACCCTGTACTATATACTATGAGGTCTTATGTCATAAAAGCCCCACTAGGGTAACTTAGGCATTATCCAGTGACACACGTTTATTGAGTTTTCCCCTTTGTCATCAATGGGGAAAACTTAATGAACACGTGTCCCCTGGCCATATCTACAAAGTAGTAAGGACAGAAATTCACCACAAGAATCCACAATTGTATCACATTTTAGCTTGCTGTATGAAAGTCCTTTTCCAAGCAAAGAAGTTGTTCAAGTCATTCAATGTCCAGGTGAGAGGAGATAGGGCCATGTCTTATCATCTGGTCAGGGGACCCTACTAGAGTCTAATAGCAGTAACCCATTCTCCTGTGTAGTGGGTATGCTAAGAAGCCAGGACAGGTGTGTGTGTGTGGCAGTGGGAGTACACGCCATGTGTTGCAGCACAAGCTCCTATCTTAATGTGCATTATTAGAACCTCTACATCTCTTTTGTGTCAACGTTTTCTAAGTCATTCCCTCCATTGAGTAGCTTTGTTCTGGATCATCTCTCTACAGATTTATCAGAAAGAGGGTGTCCTCAGTTTTCTCAAGTATCACAATCAGCTGTAAGCCAATGTGGTGATGACGATGATAGTGTTGCTGCTTTTTTATTAGGAATATCAAAGTGACCAGTTCATAAACATGATGAAAGCAGTCACTGCTCCCTTCGATGCCCACCTCATACTGCCATGGTAAATTTCATTCTATATGGTATGCCACCTGCCCTCTCAGAATGCCCCTCTGCTACACTTAACTGGAAAATCAACCACAGGGAGGTTAGCATTGATCCCCACCCCCTATACGTGCCTTTTTCTTGAAGAAAATAGGACTGGGGAGGGAGTTGTCTATCTACCTATCTGAGGAGATGGAGACAAAATAATTCAGATGGCATTTTTCATTGGACCAACCTCTGGTAGTGAGAGTATGCAAGCTTTCTGGCCTCACAGGGCTCTTCCTCATGCATGTAAAAAGTCAGAACTTTAGACAGATATATCTGTATCAGTAGATGCAAATAAGGAATGTCTCTCCCCCCCCCCCCCCCTTAACTAGAAAGACAGGAGTTGGGACCTCTAACTCCCAATTTTTCTTTTTTTTATTTAAAGATATTTAGATATGTAATTAACTATCACTGACCGTCACAATACACAAATCAAAAGCAAGAGAGGCAGGCAGGTTAACATTCATTTTGTTGAGCTCTGAATCATACTCTTCTTTCTGGCCCTCTTCCTAGCCTTTCTTTTATTATTTCTAAGTCCTTCTACAGGAACACTATTGAGAAAAAGATAATCCACCTTTAGACTAGAATAATTTATACTGCAAGAACAACATACTGGCATTGAATTTTGTGCAGAAATCCAACCCACATCAATGGAAGAGAAATGAAGATTAAACATAGTCTCTGAAATTGTGTTTGAGACAAGGGTTTTTTATAGGATGTAAACTGTGGATGTGCTAGTAGCCCATCTGGCCAAACCACATACTCTTTCCTTAGGGCTAGTATTTGAAATGTGACAAATCTGAAGGTAAACATGCTGACTTTTTTTTTTTTTTTTTTTGTGGAGTCTGGTAGAAACCCACATATCCACATTCAAATCCTTCAGTCCAAACAGCTAAACCTAATCCAGTTTATAGGGAGATGTGTGTGTGTGTGTGTGTGTGTGTGTGTCTGCTTGAAGTGTTCCACCTGAAAATACTTTTGCTTTCTATCCATAACTGTTTACAGATAAAGACGTTTCATATGTGGTCACTATGGTATTCCACATCAGTAAGTTGTTCTGATATTGTCTGACTGCAGTGCTTGTCCTGTAGTTACAGTTGCTTCTACAAAGCAATACCTTGGACTTAAGAAACAGTTTCACCATATTGATTAGCTTTACGTTATCTGGTGGTGTTGCTTCAGAGAAATTAAACTGAGTACAAAAGCCCTTTGGAAGTACATCAACTTTTGAACACATGCAGTCCTTTTAACTTTCGTGTTTTTATTACAATAAGCAAGAAAGAAGGATTTGGACCGCAGACATTTTAAACTATCTAAAATACCATTGCTGGACCAGACTCCATCTAAATGAAACAATGTTATGTGATTGACAAAAGTGCAGAAATTACTTCAAGCATGATTCCTCAGACCAAGCTTCATTAAAAACACGAGTCATTGTCCCATAAACAAGAAACCTATCGCTCTCCATCAGATCTTGAAAAAGCCACTGCAATGCAGTGCTATTGCAGCCAAATTAAGAACTAAAATTAAAACTTTTTTAATAGTAATGAGCTACGAAAATGTTTCTCCAGAAGCATGTCTACAGCTCTTGTTTTTACCATAATGATTTAAACAGATAATTTGACAAATGCAATTAAGGTTAGGAAAGTCTTTCACAGAAACCTTTGGTTTAATGCATGCAATACATTGAATCTTAGATCATCTTTGGCAAAACAAGTAGCAGTTTGCTCTACTGGAGTGGGAAATTATTTCAGTCCACAGTAGCAGATATCACAAAGTGAAAAAGCAGTGATGTAATTTCCTCAGATAATTAACTTTTGATGAGAACATTTCATAACTGATCAATTTGAAGTAAAGAGTGCACAGTGCAACATTTGAATATGAAATATTGAATATATCTGAAAATTAATTCATGTAAAGCTAGAATTTTGTGTATAGTAAAAAACAACCTTTTATCATTTACTTTTTAAATTTTAACTGGTGGTATTTTCATGGAAGTTAAAATGTAATATTTTCCACTATAACTATTACATATATAAATATTATCAGGTCAGCATACATACCCTAACACTTAGGTTACCATCTGTACAACCCCCTTCAGAAGTGAATAGATTTTTCACTCACCAGGTGTGAAATTGTATCGAGCAGAAAACCCCATAGATTCCAGCTCACCATCAGTAAAAAATTTAATCCACAGGAATCTGCCACTGGATTTTATCTTAGGTGGATTTTGCTGTCCACAGAAACGTCCAATGACTGGGGAAAAGCCAAAAGGTCCATCCCGCACTTCGATATGATCAAATTTACACTCCCAAGAAGGCTCTATAGAATATTTTTCATCAAAGTGTAGCTCAATACATTGTCTTGGGGCAGCTAGAGATGAAAACAAAATTGTTAGTTATGACTTTCTAATCTTGTTTGCTTTTAGAACATTGGTCGATATTACAAATTCTGCTCATAATATAATCGTCAAAAAAAAGTCTATTCACAGTTTGAAAATGACAATATATTTTATAGTCTAATTGCATTTCACAACATTAACGTACATGTCTATTGCTTTTGTTTTTAAAAAAGGTACTTCTGACATTATTCCCTGGGAAAGCTAAGAAAATCATCCATAGCAAAAGCATAAAGCAAAATAGGGTTTCATAGTAGTTAATTTAGAAACAAACGCTATGAAGCAAGCAAATGAATTAATGAAACCATGTCTCCTGCAGCTTATACTAATTTGGTGAGAATATATTTTTTGCTTGGTGCTTATTAAAATGAAGAATTATCAATTGTGAATCAGCATATAAAAACTAAATACAACCACCTCTGTTCTCAAATGCTTGAAATCAACAGATAGCCCAGGTAGAACAGAATTTCCCCATAGATGATAGAGGTGTGCATCACGGGCCCATGTCATTTTTGTTTTTGGTTTTAGTTTTCATTATTTAAATCTGTCATTTTCGTTTTCATAAATATAAAATTGTTGTTTTTGTTTTTGCTTTCGTTTTCCATTGGTTTCAATGGAAAACACATTTTAGGCTGTAACCTTTTGGTTTTCACTATATGTGGATGAAACGTAGGGTGAATATACCTCAAATAGAAGGTAATATGTGTACCAAATTTTAAAAAGGATTGGATAAAGGAATCTAATTTTAGAAGCAGTGGACTTATTTTATTTAAAAAAAAACTTCATATACATTCTTAGCTGTAACTTCTTTACCTCAAATTGAATGTACATGTACCGTGAAAGGTTTCTGGTGGTATAAACAATTCACATGTAAATGTATGTCTGACTGTAACATCTTTGTAGTCCAACCAGTGTACAGGAAATTTGGCAGGGCTATATACCACACTTTCATAATCAACTCTGCTAAATATCAGAAAGATATAATAAAGGGTCCCAATTTTATGTGCCTGCACAGCATATGCAGAGAAGGAGCCTATGCCAGGGATTCTCTTATGTGTTGCTGTGGTATAAGATCAGTTTGTGATGCCAATTGGCCGGCATAAAGGTCAACCAAATGTCCTTATTCTGTGCTGTGACCATCCCAACATCTCTCCCCCACTTGTTACTGGGAAGTCAGAAGCATCTGTTTAGGAAAGAGTCAGTAGAGATTCTCTTATGTCCTCTGTCACAGTGCTGCAGGATGTGATTGTGATGATAATTGGTCAGCCTTGATGTGTAAACTATGTCTCATGATTGCTGCGAAGCTATCTCCAAATTCCCAGTTATGTCCCTGATGCCCATCATCTCAGGGCCACCCCCTATGCCTGCCTCGAAGCCACTACCAATTGTTCCTTTAAAGATAGAAGCATGCAGTAATTGGTCACTGAATGTGTCTGTCAGTCTTTTGGGTTGCTCCACATCCTCCCTCCTACAATCTCTCTCGCACTGCTGTGCATGGTGCCTGCCTCTGACTGGCACTGCATGTGCTGCTATTTATCTGAATAATGGTCTTCACAGGGACAACAACACTTGCTTATAAAATTGGGTCCCTTTATAAAATTGTCCTGTAGTTTGGCAGAGATGACAGGGAAGGTATGTGATACATTCCTGCCACATATCTTATAAACAGGATAGAATATACAAATGTTACAGTTGGAAATGTATTGTCAAGTTAATGTCTTATATTATCAATACCCTTTATCAAATCTTTCTGAAAACTGGCAGAAGTGTTAGGCTTATGGAGGGACATAATATGTACAAGTTTCATGCAAATTAAATGGAAGATAAAGAAGTTGTGGTTGTAAATGTGTATGGATCTTTTATTAAAATCACAACTTTCAAATGCTTTTGAAATCAGTTTCCTTTATCTAATTGTCTTAAAATTTGGTACACATAGTGCCCTCCATTGGGGGTACAATCTCCCCAAGATTCATCAGAAGTGACTAAGAAGCAAAAATGTTATAGCCAGAAATATGTTTTTCAATTTCCCCCCCTTATTTCAAAAACACAATGTCATTTTCATTTCTATTTTCCTTATTACTATCCATTGTTTTTGTTATTGTAATAATAGTAATGGAAACAACAATTATCATTATCGTTATTGTAACAAAAATTATATGCACACCCCTATTTACCAACATATTTATGCATAGCTTTTAATACAGAGAAATGCCTTTTTAGAAACCACCCAAATAATTAGTAAATTTAGCCACCTGGCAAAATTGACCATTCATTAAAGGTCAGACAATATTGTACAAGAAATTTCAAATTGAAACGGCCTTAGAATTTCACCTAGCCCACTTGTGCTACAGTATATCTTTAAAAAAAACACAACCTCACACACACAGAAGAAACAATAAAATGTTAATAAGTCAGAATAAGAGGGAATTTGAAGAGCAATTTGTTACAGATGCAAAAACTAATTCTAAGATCAAAAACCCTTCAGTTTAAGAGAAGAGTTAAGGCTCTTCTAAATTCACTCGTGCTTCAAAAAGCATGAAAGTCCCACCTTAAACTGCAGGCCATGTAAACAATAAGGATGTTGTACAGCAGGGGCGAGGAATCTTTTCCCTCCCGCGGGCCACTTTGGACGCTTGCACAAACTCTGAGGGCCACACAGAACTTGGGGCAGGGATTCTTAACGGATGCACTCAAGGAAAGGAGGGCCCAAAGTACGGATCTGTGCTATGGAACTGTCCCCTATCCTTGTTGGCATGACCTCATCTCTACTCCCTTCCCTAGAACTCAGTTTTTCAGTGATTAGAAGTAAGAACTGGATCCAAGGGTCAGATCCAGGAAGTGGAAAATGGCCATATAAAAACTTGTTGTGGACTGCATTTGTCCCCTGGGCCAGAGGTTTCCCACCCCTGTTGTACAGGGTCACATATGTGCTTGCTTAAACCTTAGGCTCCATGCACCCACACTTTGGCTTGGTTTTTTATCCCCAATCTTCATCCTCTTCAGGCTGGGAGCAACACTGAATAGGGATGGGTGAACGCAGTGAAGTTTGGAGTTCAGACCGACTAGGTCTGTTCGGTCGACCGAACCGAACTTCCGAACCGAACTCGAATTTCAAACCGAACCGAATTTCCGAACTCCGTTCTGTTCGCCCATCCCTAGTGGCAACACACACAAAAAAACCTGGTTTTGAATGGCCGAACTTGGTTCAGAAGTTCGGAATTCGACCGAACCTGGTCTGTTCAGTCGACTGAACCAAACTTCCAAACCGAACTCGAATTTCAAACCAAACCGAAACGAATTTCCGAACTCGAATTTCAAACCAAACCAAACCGAATTTCCGAACTCCGTTCTGTTTGCCCATCCCTAACACTGAACCTGTGAATGGCAAGCGCCTCCTCGCTCCAATATTATTATTATTATTTTATTCAAATTTATGCCCCACCCTTTCCGTAAAGCTGAGGTGGCTTACATAATAAAACACACACATCACTGACATACAGTAAAACACATTTTAAAAACGTCATTAAAAATCCCACCTTCACTCCTAAAGCCTCCCACCTTAACCCCTAACTCTGCCAGCCAGTTGCTTTGCTAAAGAGAAAGGTTTTGCACTGTCTCTAGAAAATGCTCAGACTTGGGATCTGATGGACCTCTGAGGGAAAGTAGTTCCATAACCTAGGGACAGCAACTAAGAACGCCTCTTGGCGTGTGCATTTGTTTTAGTTATTTTGAATAACTAAAACAAAAATCCCATTTTTGTTTTTGTTATTGCAACAATAAAAATGGGGGGGGGGAAATAGTCCCAAAAATTTCAGGGAAAAAAGAAAATTTTGGGGGGTGAGGGGAGAAACCCCAAATGTTTTTGGACATAATTTTCAAGCTGTAACTTTGTTTTTCATCCAATTTGCATGAAACCTGGACACAGATTGAACCCCTCACCCATGGGATAATCCATGCCAAATTTCAGGAAGATTGGAGAAAGGGTCCTGATTTTATAAGCAATTGAAGCTTTGTGACTTTAACAAAAGTGAAAGGCTTAAATAACAGATGATAAAGAAGTTGAGTATGCATTTCCAACTGTAACTTCTTTTCTTCCTATCCAACGTGGATGAAATTTGGGTTGATTGTACTCTGCACCCCAGGGATCATTTCTTCCAAAGTTCAGAAATATTGGATAAAGGCTCTTAATTATATAAGCAATTGAAATTTTGTGATTTTAACAAAAGACGTGCAAATACTAGTAATAGAAATTCAAGACATAACTGAGACTTCAGACAGCAAGGCAGATGGGAGGGGGAAGCATCCCAGCAATCAAGAGACATGATTGACACATCCAGGATGAGCAGTTTGCATCCCAAACATATTTATTTATTTATATAAAAAATGTATCCCACCCCTCCTGCCCACGGGAAAGCCCGGAGCAGCGAACATATCCTGTAGCACTGTGACAGAGGACATAAGAGGAATCCCTTATTGGCTCTTTCCTAAGCAGATGCTTCCAACTTCCCAATAACAAGAAGGGGGATTGGGGTGAGCACAGCAAAGAATGAGGGTATATGACTAACATTTCTGTTGGCCAGCTGGCATCACATCTAGTACCTCTGTGACAAACGTAAGAGAATGTCTGGTATAGGCTCATTCTCTGGAGATGCTGCTCATTGGCTTCGAACTTGCCAGTACCCAATCACTGCAATCAGGAAGGCTTGGGGTGGGCAGTGGGGAGAAATATAATCTTCTACTAAGCTGCATTGCCCCCATCATAAGTAGATTTTGTGTGGCTCGTAATATGGTTCAGTGCTTTCTGTGTATTACCATGTATGCTGCAGTCTTCAGCCTCACAGCAAGTGCTCATAAAATCAGAACTGTGCATCTACTCTCCCCCATGTGTTCCCCCACAGACTTTGGGATGTCAATGACTGAATCCTGTGCTAGTTATTCTGGTACCTGCTCCTTCTCTACTTTGCCGATTTCCTCCTGTCCTCTTCACCTTTATAAAATGCTTCAAAAAGCAAATCTCTATTGGATAGCAATAAAGGGTTACAAATAGGAGCCTGCAGAGATTTAGCCTTAGTAAGAAGGCAAATGTAACTGTCACCTGAAGGGAATGCAGCTTCAGTGGGATTGATTATTGATGTGGGATACCTGTACCCAATGGAGACTATTTGAAGAGCTGTCTTTACAGCATAGTAGTTGTATGAACTATTGGGTCTCTTGTACCCTTCATTGTGATGCAAACAGACCTGAGGGAACTGTAATGTGGGAGGTTGGTTATAATGAAATTTCTCCTTGGGACAATGAGAATTTTGGTTATATTATTACTTCGCCGCCCCCCCTCCCCCCCCGATACCTAGAAGAAGCAGAGAAGGTATTGATATGGAGGCTGGGATTTGATGAGATATCATTGGTGACCTTGAGGTATTTGGTGTTAAATAATAGCAAAGCCTGCCCAAACCTGGGTTGGTTCTATGAATAATAATGGTTTATAATAACTTGGGAAGAATAGGGTTGTCCTCCTGTCCCTCCTATGGAAATGTGGATATGAATGGAGATTTGGAATGGGGGAGCAAATCGTTTGTGATATTTAGAGATATTGAGGTATATAGTACTGATTGGTTTGCAATAGGGGAAAACTTGATTAATCCTGGGTTGAATTAAGTATGGATATTTTGTTAAAACCTCTTGGGAAGCATAAAATTCCTGAAAATTATGATGTGAAGTTTAGAAATGTGAGATTAATAACAACTCGTGTGTGTGTGTGTGTGTGTGTATTCTTTTTTCAGACATTTAAGGTTTCATTGATACCCCCACTGAGAGCAATTACAATTAGAGTGTTGCTGAAGAAGACCAGGATATCTGGGTCAGAAACACAGTTGTGTACAACACAGATATTTTTTTCAATGGGGAATATATACCTGCATACAGGTTTTATTGGGGGAGTTTAGACTTCCTGATGGCTGTATTATAACCCTGACTGTATCTGGTATCTGTATTAATGTGGTGTGTCCTTATATATTAATTCTGTTATACATCAATATATGTTAATTCTTGGCCTCCATGGGTCTGTATAAATAAATGAATAATTGTTTTTAGAAGCTTTGGCATTCCCTTGTATCCCCCTGAGGTTGTGGTGTTTTTGGATTCCTTTTTTGGGTGGGTACTTTTATCCTTGTGGGGCAATTTTTGGTTTATATTGGGACATGGCCAAGTCTGGGTCTATTTTTAGCTATACTGAAGAATAGAAAAGCTCTATTCTAGATCATGAGCTTTTCTTCCTCAATACCAAAGAGGGGGGATTAGGAGATTCTTGGGTTACTTATAGATAGGAAATATAAGAGCATGAGACTATCCGTAGACTCCAATACTTTAAGTGAATATGTGAAGAATGAAAAAATCCCTAGAGGATTACGTATCCTTAAGGAGTCATATATGTTTGCAGAGAATGACATCTTTTTTGATATGGCATGCTATTTTAAATAAGTGCTCCATGGACCTTATGTTGTTGCTTATAGAAACCTCTAAACAAGAAATTACAAAATTAAGTGATGAAATTAAATCCCTGAGTTCAATTTTGAAGGATGATTTGGGGGTATTAGTATATCAGGATAAATTGACCAGTGTTCAGCGGGAGATTGATAAAGATCAACAGATACTCAAGGAAGGGAAATTTAAGAAATTCAGAGGAGATCTTAAGGACTATGAGTTAAATAGATTCTATAATTGGCGTCCAGGTGGGAGAATGAGGGTGAGAAAGGTATCCTCTAATTTAAATAGACACTAGTGGAGAAGATGACAATGTTGACGATAATGATCTTCAAGAGATTCCACCTAGGGGAATTATCACCAGATCTCAGGCAAATCGGGAACCTCAAGCTTCTTTTTTCAGTAGGGGCCCATAATTCAGGCCCTATTGGAACAGGAGTGGAGGAGGAGGCAGATTAAGATTCTAGAGAATGCCAATTTACAGCAATCTCTTGTTAATTTATTTCATTATGTCTTGAATGTTAGAGAGCTGCAGATATTGAATAAAGGTTTACGTTTTGTTGCGACCCCTAAGTATGACCCATTTTTATCCAGGTTGGACATACAGAGGATGATAAGGAAGATCAAATTAGCTGAGTTTTGGGGAGAAAGAGATGTCTTGGGTGATGAAGAGATTAATCCATTTTGAAAAACATCTACTTTTACACCAAATACTGGGAACCCTCTCATTAGGACTTTTGAGATTTGTTTGTTGAAGGACCTTGAAACGGTTGAATCTATGCATATAAAGTGGTGGCATAATGTGCCTTCAGGGTTGCAAGAGGCCTTGACATCTCTAATGTCCAATACACAGATTGTTATAACGCCGGCAGATAAGGGTGGGGGAATAGTTAGTTTAGATAGTTTTGATTATAAGATAGAAGTGATGTGACAATTGAATCGGAGGAAACATTATTCCCCCTTTGAACAGGATCCAACTTTGTCCCTAAAAGGGATTATTGAAGAGGGATACTTAGCTAGCTATATTGAAGAAGACGTCTTTGAATATCTGATGGATATGGGGGACAGGGTCCCTGTTTTTTACATCCTCCCGAAGATTCATAAGTTAAAATGGCTTGTTCCGGGGAGACCTATAGTTTCAGGTTGCGATTCCATCTTTGAAAAAGCAGCCACATATGTAGACTCTTTCTTAAAACCCTTGGTCCCCCATATCCCCACATACATTAGGGACTCAATGCATTTTTTGAATATGCTACAGGAAATAAAAGGTGACATGGCTAATGTATGGCTGGTCACCATGGATGTTTATTTATTTATTTTTATTTATTTTATAAATTTCTACCCTGCCCCTCCTGCCATGCAGCTCGGGGCGGCTTCCAACATTAAAACATACAATAATTTTTTTTAAAAAATTCACATAAATATTATAAAAATATTAAAACAGGGCTAAAACCAGTGTAAAACCCAAAAATAGGTGGGGGAATTAAAACATCCCCCTACCCCTCCCTCCCAAAGGCCTGGGCGAACAGCCAGGTCTTACAACTCCGCCGGAATGTTAATAGGCTTGGAGCCAGGCGAGCTTCCTCCGGAAGGGAGTTCCAAAGCCGCGGCCCTACCACTGAGAATGCCCTCTCCATCGTGGCCCCCCGCTTTAGGCAGCCAGTGCAGGGCTCGGAGCACAGGTGTAATATGCTCCCGGCGGCCGTCCCCGTAAGAAGACGAGCCGCCGCATTCTTCACTAGCTGCAGCTTTGAATCCCTTGAATCCCTTTACACTAATATTCCCCAGCAGGAGGCATTAATGGTACTTGAGCAGTTTTTGGACCTTAGAGAGGATCCTTATAAACCACCCAGTGGATTTTTAATTAGATTGGTGGAAGTGATCTTGACAAGTAACTACTTCTGTTTTGATGGGTGATATTATATGCAGATTAGTGGTATGGCCATGGGGTGTAAATTTGCCCCAGAATTGGCCAACTTATTCATGTCCCATTTTGGAGAGAGGAATATTCTCACTAGGGGTAACAATCTCTTTTTGCCATATATTAGGTTTTATAAACGGTATCTGGATGACTTGTTTTTTATATGGGAGGGACCTGAACATTTCTTAACATTATTTCATGGTTACCTAAATAGTCGGCACCCTACTATTAAATTCTCTATGGAGAAAAGTAGGAGTTCTGTTCCTTTTCTAGAGATTCAAATATACATTAGTGGTGGTCACCTTCAGACTACCTTATTTAAGAAAAAGACAGATGTTAACTCCTACTTAGTAGGGATGGGTGAACGCGGTTCGGAAGTTCGGAGTTCGGACCGAACTCAGTCTGTTCGACCGACCGAACCCAACTTCCGAACCGAACTCGAAGGGACAGCCAACTGGCCACTGCAGTCAGAAACCCACTAGCATCCACTTCCCCTGCCTTCCCGCTTAGCAGCACAGCACTATGGCATGATTTCAGGTGCCTCAACATGGCATTTGTCCCAAGGTTGGAGAGCATCTACTCACGCTCCACCACCTTATTGCACAAAGTGCACTGCATCTCCCTGGTATCATCCGCCCACACCACCTCAAAATGCTCCCAGACCCATGATTTTTTGGCCCCTCCTGCCTTCTGGCCCACACCGGGTGACGCACTGCTGGGAGCCAGGGCAGGGCATGGTGGCACTGGCAACACAGCTCATTGTGGTACAGCCATCACCTCAGCAGCACCAGATATAGAGAACTCCTCCACAGAAATCTCTGCATCGCTGTCCCCAAACAGAGTGATTGAGGCTGTTAGACTGCCCATGCTGCTCCCACTCTGAGCAGCAATCTTCCCCTGTCCCCTATAGCTGCTGTTGCTGCTGCTGCTATGCTCCCTGCTGCCATTGCCTGGGGATCGGGCCCTGCCTATAGCAGCAGGGGTGAGATCCATCAGCCCTGGACGGCTGGGGGGGGACAACCTCTACAATGGGGGAGTCAGGGGACAATGCTGGCCCCTGAGGAACTTTGCCCCCTGAATTGCCTGCACCTGCAGCTGCAGATGAGACAGCCACAGCCTCTTCCACTGCGGGAATTCCACTGCCCTGTGTGGCCGAACCACGGGAGCAGCACTAGTACCACTAGTGCTGGGAGAGGGAGACCTAAAAGCAGGCCTGCGGAGCTTGGGGCGTGGTGATGGGCTCGGGCTGATGATTCTTACCGCCACTCTGCTGGCACGGCCCCTACCACCTCTGCCACATGCCTCATTGCCTGACTTATGGGCAGCAGACCAGCCTCACCCTCTCCTACTTCCCTTCTCCATTTCTCCCACCCAAAGAACGAATGAATGGCTGAATGCACAAAGATATTTATTTATTTATTTATTTATTATTCAAATTTTTTAATTGACGATATCTAAATATCTAAATCTAAGTAAGTGCTACTATTATAAAATCAATGGAACTAAATAATGGAATATCTATCTAAAACTAACTACAAAGACCTAGTCCTAAACATACTATAAAACTGAATCATATCTACAACTATCTATCTAAGTAAATATTAAGTATCTATATCTATCTAATATATACAATATTATATTACACAGGGATGTGGGGGAACACAGACAGCTGACAAAACAAAACACAGGGAGGGAGGGGTAACTGAAATAAAACCTAAATCTAATCCTACTCTAGTAAATCAAAAAACAGGGGAAGGGAATCAGGGATTGAATACAGGAGTGGGAAGATTAATGGAATAAATGATAGGGAGGTAAATAACTAAATAAATGTGTTGGATGGGTGAGGAAAGCAAACTGCTGGAAGAAGGAGCCTTCTACTCCAAGCCTCTCCACCCCTGGTGCCTGGAAGTCTGCTCCTCAGCTGACCTCCCCCCTTCCCTGGGTCAGGCAGTGGTCAACTGGTCACTCCCCGTGGAGCGGGGTCCCAATGTCCAGGCGGGTGCTTCAGAAATAATCGATTTAGGGAATTTAACCTACTTCTCTAATCAAGGCACACGGGTGTCTGAGAACTTAAGTCTGGAGATGTGATGTGCTGTGGTTCCCTGAACTCCACTCCCCCAGAGAGATAAGATAGACAAGGTTTCAAATACAGAAACATTCTATTTATTGGAGAGATACATACAGGGATAAATATGCTATTTATTGCAGGGATACATACAATATCTGAACCAGCAATTATGGGGTTAATACAGTGGAGGATTGAGATGCAGATCCCTGCCAGTTGCTGGGAGCAGGTTCTGCCAGGACAGAACCCGGGAGTTGGGGTGGAAAAGGGAGAACTGGAGAGGAGGTAGGGGGTGGGGAAGCCCATAGCACGGTTAGTGGGGATCAAGGAGAGACCACGGTAGTGAAAGTATCATGACCCTTAAGGTCACCAGGGTTAGAGACAAGTGGAGGGACGTGTCTGGGAGAGGCACGGTCAAACTGTGCTGGCCATAGGACCACGTGGGCCCCAGGTGATGTGTTCGGGGTCATTGTTGCTCTGCAGCTGCCGTGCACAACAGTGTTCTTGGCTCCAGAGGACCAGCGGGACCGATCAAGAAAGGCCTGCTGGCCCGGAAACAGTGTTGTCAAGAACAGAAGCAGGGAGGTCCCTGAGACAGAGTGAAGCTTACTTCTTCAAGAGAAGAAGGAAGTTTAAATAGTAACGAAAGAAGGTTGATTGGAGCAGCCTAGCAGCTAGAACAGTAGGGGGACTAGGAGGTGAACAGAGAGAGAGAGAGAGATGGGGGAATGGTTACCTTTCCTGATCCATTGCAGAGGGGACAGGGACACCCCAAAGATCCAGCATAGAAGTCAAGGGTAGATGCGGGACAGACAGACACGAGGAAGAGTGCTTGACTGGGAGAGTTTCTAGAGCAGTGTAACACAGAGTGTCCGTGTAACCCCACTCCAGAAACAAGACTCAAACAGCAAAAGGAGTCTGGGACAGTTTTTGGACAAAAGAGAGGACGTCTCAGTGGGTATTTTGTTTCTATGGGTGTTTAAATAAAGCTTCCTGGGTGTGTGAAAAGGGAGCAGGGCGGGAGATCACTCAGGTATGCAAGGGACACTGGGTGGAGGAGTTGGGAATTAGGTGGCAGGTACTGGGAGGAGGGCATGGCCCTTGGGGACAAATTGCCTATTCAGCTTAGTTGAGCATTTCCTGCTTCCCAGGCTTTCCCTTATGTCAGGGAGGCTACGTGCCCTGCCCGCCTGTGTGGAAGGGGGGAGGGAGGAAGATAGCAATGAGGGCACTTTACCAGACAGGAGGGACCCATCCTCCTGGTGGGCATTCAAGTAGAGATAGCTTGGCCTTTTAACTGCTCCTTAATCTACCTGCCGGCTATTCCTGATTACTAACAGGCCAGGTGTCCTGCATAAGAAGGGACAAAAAAGGGACCTATCGAAATTATCATGATTGCAGCTAGCACCACATTCCACATGAGTGCCCCAGACTGCTTCTTTTTTAGATTGTTCCCTTCGTGCAAGAGGGGCTTGCGTATGTTAGGCTCTTCCTAACAGTTGAATCATCATATTTTTCTCTAGATCTGTCTAGAAACCCTATTCAGGGACCAGGGCCACATTCTGTTCCTCAATGTACTAACACAATGAAAAAATCTCGAAGGTCTTGTCTCTCATAAAGATCTTTATTCAAAGATCTTACTCTTGAAGTTAAAAAACATGCATCCTATTGCATGTATGAGTTTGTAAACCAACATTTTCTAATCATAGGATCTCATTATACCCTTATTCCCTAAGTTAAAGTGATCTATTATCACATACTTAAAAATGTCACTGTATTTTAATTTTCTTATTGGGCTTTATACCACTTTCCACACAGGGAGTTTGATCATATGACTGCTTTTCACATGCAAAAAAAGGACCAAATTATAGGACTGCTGTATAACTTAAATCAGGGTCAGGAAACCTTTTCCTCTTGCGGGACACTTTGAAAGTTACTACACGCTCCACAGGTTAAATAGGGGTTGGGGGTAGATGTGCAAACAGGGTGTGTTCAGAATGGGAGAAGGAAGGGAAGAAATTAGACTGAACCGAGATCTCACCAAAGGTGAATATCTCATCAAAATTCTTGGGCTGCAGGTTCCCCACCCCTGAAGATGGCCTGAATCCAGAGAACTGCCCACAATCTTCCTTATTATTAATTATTAATTATTTATTATTATTATTATTATTATAAACATTTATATAGTGCCAGCCATGTGCCTGGCGCTGTACAGAACAGAAATAGAACACAGAACATAGAAATTATCCAGTGCAGGATGCAAACACCCAAAATAAACTCTGAAAACCACTGCCAGCTATGAAACAAGAAGCAAAAGTTGTCTTATATAAGCTTTGAATATTTTGTTTTGAAGGGTTTTTTTAAAAAACAGAGACTTCACCTAGGAAATAAGGCTAGTTATTGCATAGTACATTGTTACATACTAGAAAACTATTATGTTAGAGGCTTCATAAGAAATAAAATCACTCTTTATGGACATTTTATTTATATCTAAGAGACAAAACTGTAAGAGTTACTGCGACCATGTATGACCATAGATATACTGTACAGTGACGCCACTTGCTGTAAATGCAGATTTGGCACTCCCTTACATTTAGTGTGGCACTTTGTGAGCAACATATCCACACACAATAGCCTTTCATACGTAGACAAATGAGGATTGTGCCCATACATTTGCACTGAATTACTCATGCTTAAAGATTATGCACAGATTTAAGTTTGCTGGATCAGGCTATTATTCACAGCGTTCTGTTGAAGAGAGAATATTTCTCAAGACGTTTCCTTAAAGCCACCGTCAGCAGGCACAGGGGTGTCGATATCATGGAGCAAGGGGGCCCAATTGAGCCTAGGCCCTGGACTCCAGGGGTGGGGGCATTTGCAAGCAGACTGAGCTCCACTAGGAAAGTTTCAGGGTTGGTCGTCTGGGAGGGAGTAGGGCAAACCCTCACTGGGTGTTTTCAGATGTTACGGGGCCGCTTGGCCCCATACCGAAAACAACCCTTTCATTCCCCGCCAGGGTCACCCCGTCACGCCATATCAGACGTGCCGGGGGGATCCCGGCGGGGAATCTGGGAGGGGGCGGGGCCGCGCGGCGCAACGTGCGGCAGCACGGCCCTGCCCCCTCCACGCACCCCGCCGCCCGCCCTCCAGGGAGACGGGCGGGCGGTGGGGCCACTGCGGCCGCCGCGTCGGGCCGGATGTGCCGTGGCCCGGGATCCCGCCGGGGATCCCGGGCCGTGGCAACCGGCCAGACGTTACTTTTTTTTGGTCCCCGCTGGGGATCTTTTTGACCACGCTTCCCGGGACATTCCCCCGGCTAGCCCGGGAAGCGTGGTTCAAATTGACCCCATGCGGGTATTGACCGTGGCGAACATCTGGCGGCCGCCAAACAGACGTTCGAGCCACAGTGACCACAGGTGGGTATTCACCGTGGTTCACTGTGATCTCGTAACGTCTGAAAATACCCACTCATACACACACACACACACACACACACGCATGCTTGTGCCCTGAAAATTTTCTAGTGACATTCAGGCTGCTTGCAAAGTGTATCACCAAGAAGGAAGTTTTCAGCATGGACAGGGTGGAGTGCTGGCCCTGCTGATTCTTAAAATTTTCCTTCCTGCTGGAGTTCATTCCTGCCACTCCAGCAGGTCTTACTAAAAGTCAGAACAGCCCCACAACCTTTGCTGGGAGAGGCTGAGGCTGGTAGGAGTCTTGGAATAGCCACCATTTAGGAAGACAAAACCCCTTGCCTTTGGAGGGGGGGGGCACATAATTGAGACCTGAGCCTGGGCTTGCCACAGCCTTACTATGCCACTGAGCAAAGTATCTGTCCAGATCTTGCAAGACTGCTAATCACCCTCAACTTCACAATTAGGTCCTTTGTTAACAATCTTACTAATATATCAACTCACTGGTAAAAACATATGAGCAAAATTAATCAATCACTTCTTGAAGGGATTCAGTATATCACTTAACTTTAATTTAAAAATCTCTCTTTTTTTGTCATTTAAACATTATTCCTGGCAGAAATACTAAGTTTGGTTTTATAACCGCTAATAGAAATAGCCTTCTCTTCAAACATTGCAGTGTTTCTCACGCTCACATATTGTTTTCATTTCTATATATACTGTGACTTTTGTATGTCAAGAGATGTGCTCCAAAACTGCAAGTGATTAAATATGATGACAGAAGTCCATTGAATGCAGTTAATTGAAAAATTATAGATTTAAGATAAGAAAATCCTATAAAGGTATATACATTGTTGCCATTTTCTTCTAAACTGGTGTAAATATGGATCTCTTGCTTATATTTCTGCCAGGTCCAAATAATGGTTGCTAGAGGTGTGCACCAGGAACAAATGTCATTTTTCATTTTCATTATTTAAATATTTTACTGTTTTTGTAAATATCAAATTTCATTATTTAATTTTTTTCATTTTTGATTTCCAATTGTTTCAATGGAAAACACATTTTTAGCTTTACCTTTTTTGTTTTTTATTATATTTGGATGAAACCTGTAGATATTTTACCTCCAATGTAAGGCACTATGTCTACCAAATTTCAGAAAGATTGTATAAAAGAATCCAATTTTATAAGCAGTTGAATTATGTTAATTTGCAAAAATCTGCATATACATTCTGGGCTGTAACTTCTTTGTCTCCCATTTAATGTGGATGAAACTTGGTGAGGTTATATCCCTCCCCATGTTTACTACCTATGCCAACTTTCACAAGTATTGGATATAGGGTCCTGTTTATATAAGCAATTAACGTATAAATGTATGTCTACATGTAACATCTTTTTAGTCTAACCGGTTTACATGAAATTTGGCAGAGCAATATCTCACACTTTCAGGATCATCTCTTCCAAATATAAGAAGGGTCCCAATTTTATAAGCCTGCACAGCATATGTAGAGAATAAGCCTATGCCAGGGATTCTCTTATGTGTCACTGTGGTATAAGCTCTACTTGTGTTGCCAACTGGCCAGCAGAAATGTCAACCGAAATGCTCATTTTGTGCTGTGACCATCCCAACTTCTCTCCCTCACTTGTTACTGGGAAGTTGGAAGCATCTATTTAGGAAAGAGTCAATAGAGATTCTCCTATGTCCTCTGTCAAAGTGCTGCAGGATGTGATTAGGATGATAACTGGCCAACTTGGATGTGTAAACCATTTCTCCTGACTTCTGGGATGCTATCCCCAAAGTCCCAGTTATGTCCCCTCTATGCCCGCCTCAGGACCGCCCCCCTATGCCCACCTCAAAGCCATCACTGATTGGTCCTGTAAAAGCTAGGAGCATTCAGTAATTGGCCAGTGAATGTGTCTGTCAGTCATTTGGGTTGCTCCCCATCCTCCCTCCTACAGCCTCCCTCCCTCTGCCATGCCAAGTGCCTGTCTCTGACTGGCACTGCATGTGCTGCTATTCATCTGAATAATGGTCTTCAAGGGGACAACTTCAATTGCTTATAAAATTGTGTCCCTTTATCAAATTGTCCAGTAGTTTTGCTGAAATGACAGAGAAGGTGCAGGATATATTCCTGCCAAATGTTATGTAAATAGGATAGAATATACCAATGTTACAGATGGAAATGCATTTTCAAGTTAATGTCTTATAACATCAGAACCCTTTATCCAGTCTTTGAAACTTAGCAGGATTATTAATCTTGGGGAGGGACATAATCTTTCCAGGTTTCATGCAAATTGGATGGAAGATAAAGATGATGTAGCCAGGAAAGTGTATGCAGCTTTTCTTAAAATCATATCATTCAATTGCTTATAAAATTGGTTTCCTTTATCCAATCTTTTCAAAGTTTAGTGTATATGGTGCCCTCCATTGCAGGTACACTATGCCCAAGTTTCATCAAAATGGAATAAGAAACAAAGAAGTTATAACCAGAAATAGGTTTTTCAGTATTTCCCCATTATTTCAAAAACAAAAACATTGTTTTCATTTTTGTTTTCATTATTATTATTTTTCATTTTTGTTGTTACAATAATAAAAAAGAAAATTAAAAAAATCATTTTTGTCATCATAATAACGAAAACAAATTACACACCCCTAATGTTTCCAAATTCTCTTCTTTCCCAATTTGTAACTGTGCAACTATACATAATAGCATCCTGACCATAAGTGTATTCAGATCTTGTTAAGTTAATCTTCTTAACTTCAACATAAATCTTTCCACAAAATTAAAAATACCTTTCTCATTATATTTTGACATTCAAAGTCTGTTCAAAAGGCTTTTTTGAAAACTTAATTCCAATTCCACATGAAATTTATTTTGGGCTTTATTTTCATGCTGAATTGGAACAAACACTTGGCCTAAAGAAATCCACATAGAAGAGAATCCAGCAGCCATGAACCAGCTTTTCACTATGATGAGTTACCTCAACATGGTAAGTATCATAGGAACTTCATATAACACCTTAGGAAGTGTAGAACTACTTTGGGAAATGCCATACAGAGAACAATAATATGTTTCCCTGGGATCAGGTTTTCCTAAGATGTTCACAGTCTCCTCAATGAAGCAGGAAATATTCAATCCGTTTTAAGAGGTGGAGGACCGCTGTTGTGCATTGTGGGAAATGTTTTCTGTGAGGAAAAAATTCATTGATATCTTTGACATTTTCTTATATTCCACATTGGCCAGATAGATGGGTAAAAAAAACATGTGATGGTGACCTGCTGTGACCTGCTTTGACCCTCAGGACACCAGCACATCTGTTGAGGTGCCGCCAGATGTTGTCACGGGATTGCCCCAGATCATTCTGGTGGCAAGCCCAGGCTATGACCTCGGAAAACCTCAGAGGTCACAGACTGGGCTGGGGCCAGCCCGGCCAGACCGAAGTGGGACACAGCAGACTAGACTATCATGTATGATGAAGCCCACCATGGCCCAGGCCAGATCGGGTCCACCATAAACAGATGCCATGGCTGCCCATCATTATGGGGGGCAGGATGCTGGGTGCAGTGCAGGGGTGGGACCAGCTGCTTTATGTCTTTTGCAGCCCTCATCCTCTTGGCAGTCCGGTAGACGGCATGTGTGTCTGGTGCCCAGACCTGACCCAGACCGTGTAACCCGGGATTTTCTGCCCCAGGCTGGATCGTGACAACATCACACTGCGGTCACGTGTATTTTACCCTATCTGGATGGAATTTTCCATTAAATGACATTTTCGAACAGAACATGGTTTCTGATGAATACACATTTTCCAGTGGAAATTTCCCAGCCAGCTCAAATAATAATCAACTAACTTGTCCCACTGAATAATACAGGCAACAGATTTTCCCCCAATAATTCCTGCACCATAGGGAACATGGAGCTTCTCTTCCAAACCACAGTCTCCATGCTCCCTTCTGTCTTAATTTCAACATAAAACTACAGCATATCTTTGTGGAGAGGGAATCTATTCTTGATTTAAATACAGTTGAAAGAGGTAGTGGATTTGCTACCCACAGGTGGTAACCACAATTTTGAGCAACTCATCAGTTGCCTGGTTGGTAACAAATTATCAAGTTAGGCAGCTGAAATCATGCAATGATTTCAGGTTGCCAAATTTCCATTCTGCCAGTTTGCCAATGTTTGTTTTGTCAATTTACCATTTTGTCTTTCAGTTCCCAGTTTAATGTTTCCAGATTTCAGCCTGTTTTTAGTTACTCTATTTAAGTAACTACTTTTCATTTTCACAGGGGGAACTTATGTAGGCCAGTTAGGAACTGTTACAGAAGCCCAGGTATAATTCAAGCCACCATGCTTGCTGAGCCAAACACACCCAAGATGGGGAGGAGAAAGCATTGGGGCTGTAGGAATAGGCAAACAGAACTGAGTTCAGAAATTTGGTTCGAAAGTTTGGTTTGGTCGACTGAACCATTCGAGTTCGGTCCGAACTCCCGAACAAAGTTCGGAAACTCAAACCCCATTGAACTAAATGAAATATTATATTTTAGGGATTGGTGAACAGAGCCGAGTTCGGAAATTTTGTTCGGTTTTAAAATCGAGTTCGGTCGACCGAACTGGTCGAGTTCGCCCATCCCTATGGGGCTGGCCACATAGTTATGTGGAAGGAGAAACCCCAGGGGGAAGTGATGCAGTCCAACCAGAAATTCAGCAAAAATCCTGAAACAATTCCAAGGGGAGTGGGAGAAGCAATGGGGACATGAAATCACAGCATGAAAAATGAGGAAAGAAGCTAGTCAGAATCACAGAGTTCAAAGGGGTAAAAAAAATAACCCAGCAATTAATTTGGGGTTTTTAAAAGGGAAGAGAAAAGGAGAGAATGACCAATTCATTTTATTTTTGTTTAAAATGGTAAATTTAAACCATCAATAAATGCATATCATAGGGCAGATTAATGAAGCTGAAAGTGCAGTCAAAGGACAAGCTGACAAAATTAACTACAATTAAATTGCTACGTGTTTTACAATTTAAGGACCACATGGAGGGAAGGGGGGGAATCCATGTTATGTGCGCACAGTGACCGTTTTCACATGGATGTCCCCTCCTCACACGTGTGGGTGGGTGGGGGCACC
>QEPC01014029.1:356516-378716 GCA_003113815.1 Sphenodon punctatus
CCCCAGGGATTGCCCTACCCCCCCACCCAGATCACCTTACTTGTCCTCTGGGTTGCAACGGTGGCTGCAGCAGCATGGCGCAGGTCCAGGCAACTTCAGCGCTAGTGGCGGCTGGCTTCCCTTCAGCACTTCACTAGGCCTTCTGGGGAAACCCGGAAGTTCCCCAGAAGGCCTAGTGAAGTGCTGAAGGGAAGCTAGCAGCCACTAGCGCTGAAGTTGCCTGGACCTGCGCCATGCTGCTGCAGCCACCGTTGCAACCCAGAGGACAAGTAAGGTGATCTGGGTGGGGGGGTAGGGCAATCCCTGGGGTGGGGGTGTTAAACCACCCCCCACCCCAGGGATCACCTTGGCGGCTGCTGGTGCAGGCTCTGGGTCACCGCTGCTGGCATGGCGGCGGCCCGGAGCCCACACTAGCAGCCGGACTTCGGGTTAAATTTTTTTTTAAAAATCCAGGCTGGGCAGGGTGGGTGGGGGGTGTTCCCCCCTTCCACCCATGCAGCCTGGATGGAGGAGGGAAAGTGAGTGGGGTTTTGGGGTTGTTTTTTTTTAACATTGCGGCCATTCATTTCAATGGCTGCAATGTAAAAAAATCCGACAGATTACCGGGTTAATCCGAAACTGCCGGTACAGCAAAACACCAGCAGTTTTGGATACCGGGGGGAAAGAAATTCCCACCCCTACTGCACACACCCTAACAGATGGGAGACTGCCACATGGGTGTACATTCACTCATATCAGCCATCATTCGCCTGCACGACAGGCTCCACATTCACCGGGACAACACCATGAGTGGGAGCCATGGGGCTGGTGGGGGTGGGGCATTTGAATCCACCCATTCGGAGGGGGCTAACTCCTAACTGGACTACTGTCTTGTCTGTTTTCATCCACCATCTCTAACTGTACCATTTTAAGTTCTTCCTCTAAGAGAAATATCATCTGCCCCTGATGACTTACTAATTTGTTACTCCTCTCCTACACTTTAACCTCTTGACAATAGCTCATGTTTATTACCTGAAGTGATGAAGCCTAGACGAGAATATCTCCCCTCAACATTTTTGTGGTACACACTAAGGCAAAGAAATCATGTAGCTTTTATATCAACATTCTTATGCTCTTTAGTTGGTGTTTTGCAGAGTCCTCATTTCTCTTACATTTTATCTATCAAATATAATAATCTTCTTTTCATGTTTTAAAAAGGTGCCTGTTTTGCCTGGATGAGCTCTTCAGCTTCACCATTTATCTATACTGCTGGTTTGGTTTATTTCTTGTCTTCCTGTCCTTGGTATAGGAGGTTTTTTTAATGCTCTATAGAATTCAGCCAGAGTTTGCATAAGACAATTCCATGGTGAGTCTAAGCATTTTGCGTTCTTCATTTTGTACTCGACTTTGTTTTTAACATGCTTCCTCCACCCTGACACCACTGCCCTAGTCTGCACCTCAGAAACCAGGTACTAGACTTGTGGCTTTCCTCAGCTCAGCCATTTCAATACTCATAGTCTTAGATTTGTTACTTTTCCCTGATACCTGCAAGCTCAACTGTAGAATCAGCTTTGTTGTTTGTGGATTCTCTCTCCCCCCCCACCCCCCATTAGAGATACCTTTTTTCTAGTCTTCCCTGGTGATCTACTTTACTCTAACCAAGCCCTGGGCTTTTTATGTAGGCTGGAGTCATCTTCCCTTTTGTATGCTGGAATTCTCTCCACCTGGTAGTAAATTAGCCAGGTGCAGGGAACTAAGCACATTAACCCCTTCAGGGATTGTTGAATCTTCTTTCTAAAATATAAAGTCCTAAGTGCTATTTTTTTTTTTTAGCACAGTCACTTCACCAAGGATGTTGAACTTAAGAATGCTATGATCCCTGTCACTTAGTGACTCCTTGTAGTAACTTTCTGAAACAACTCTTACTAAGGCCTATATTGAAGATAACCATATCTTCTTATATACTCTATAACTAGCTTTCCAACAAAGCAATTATACTTGATAAAGCATGCCTCATATTTGAACAAGCTACCAAAATCCTTTGAAATACTTTTAATTATCATACAGAAATTCCCAAGATACATGCATACAATATGAGATGGAAGACATTATTTGTCGGGGGGAAAGTTAACCTAGGAGTATGGAACTGTATTAGGTGATCACCTTCTATTATATAGACGCACTCTCTGTCAGGAGGATATTTGTTGGGATAATTGGGAGAAGTGAAGATGCCTCCTTCTGGATATTTTGTCCAAGTTCCACACTGCACTGTTTTCTGCCCTTCTGAAGTGGTTTGCTTTTCTATAAAAAAGATCACATCAAGCATTATACATATAAGACACACGTGCACCTCCCTAGTGTGTAAAATAGAAAGCCATAACTATTAGGGTCATCACCCTATTGTCATTAAAGCAAATGGGGTTTTTTACAATTTGCCTCAATAGGAACAGAGCTGATTCTGCAGTCCTTACTCAGGCTGCCCTCCACTGTAAAATCTGTGGTAACCTTTCCAAAATATCTAGGTCCCATTTTCCAAAGGACTTCAAAACATAGGAGGTTAAATTCCCAATGGCTTTCAATGAGGATCTGATTCTTAACTGCTCAAAGCATTTTTGAAAATAGGACTAAAGAACTTTTGAAAGTGTTATCCTAGTTCTAGTCCAAACTGTCAATTTGTACATAAAATTGAGTTTTCATCATCTTATCATCAGATTGATACAAAAATAATAAAACACATGTTTCAATAATCAATCTAAAAATGAATGTGCATACAATTATTTTAAAAGCCTATAAATCAAAATATGCATCATAAAACATACCTGTTCCTTTTTTTGTTGCCCCAGACAAATGTAGGATGATTAGACTTGCTACAACTGAAAGAGAAAAGTATATTAGGTCTAACTGTGAGTTGGTGCTTACAGTCAAAGAAGCTACAACATTTCATTCTAAAGAGACACAAGTTGAAGATAAGTAGGTAACAATCACAGTAGTTTGTGGTTGTATTACAATATTCTTCTCTATAAACACGTATATCTGTGACTGACTAAAGTAAGCAATTGGCCTTGCTAAAAGTGCCTAAGGGAATTGGTTTAGTTTAAGCCACTATCTTTTTATGCCGCTAAAGTATGAAAATAAAATATCTGAGTTCTAATATTTATTTTGTAGGTATAATTTTGACTTATGAGCAGTAAAAAAAAACAAAAAAAACAGATGGGTACTAATGGGGAAAATGAGAAGGAAGATTGCTAGACTGCTGGTGGCACAAATCTGATTGATTGCATCATAAAGACTTTGGGGAAATGGTGCCAGAGGTGAAGACAGTAGGGATGTCCAAACGCAGTTCAGATGTTTGGAGTTCGGACCAAACTCAGTCTGTTCGGACGTCCAAACCGATCGTCCGAACCAAACTCGAAAACGGCCAAACAGTTCGGTCACGTTCAGGTGAGTTTGAATGAGTTCGGGGGCAGGAAAAACATGACTTCGGGTAGGGAAAATGTGACTGGAAGGGGGAGGCATCTGAGGAGCAGACTTCCTGGCACCAGGGGTGTTTCAGGGCCAAATGATACCGATACAAAAAAAAATCTTCGAATTCAGTATCGGTATCAATAGCACTATTTTCGAATGTTTGGCCATGTTCAGCCAAACTGAACTCCGCCGAATCGAACAACCGAACCCAAAGTAGGGTTTTGAACCAAACGACCGAACATTCGAACCGCATTCTGTTCGCACATCCCTAGAAGACAGGATTCACAACTCCCACCATCAAGTCCACAAAGTTCATTGTCTTCACAGTGGAGACAATGTTTTAGATAATATTTTTAAAATGTTAGATATTAATATATCTTTACAAAATTGATTACAACTATTTCTTGCCCTGAGGAATTGTCAATGTATTTGCAAATCAGGTAATTTGGCTCTGAAGCAAGGTATCTGTACTTTCCTAGTAGCAACCCCAACAAAGGCAGGCTTCTGAGCTTAAATTCAAGCTGACACTGATTGCAGACGTTCTGGTAAAGTTACAAGCTATGGCCTGTGATTACATCCTGGCTCCTTTAGGCTGGTGAAGGCAATAAAGGAGATCCTGGGACCATTACTAGAGAGACTCGCAAAGTTTGTGGTTTTTTTTGGGGGGGGGGGGGGACTCCATCCTCTTCTTATTCAAGTCCAGTGTAAAACTTCAATTGCTTTTAAAGGGAGTAGGTAGGTCCCCAATGTAAGGCCTTAGAAGTGACAGTTTTTAACAAGGTAATGGTTAAATTCCTGCTGAAGAAATCACCTTCTGATGTTGAAAGTCTTCCAAATTATCACTCTGTCTTGGAGCATTTTTGAAGAAATAAGGTCAACAAGATAGTTGTAAAAAAGCTCCAGTAGTACCCAAATGCTCATTTTTTCTATCCAGTCATTTTGACACTAAGCTTAGGAATCTGAGACTATGGTGGTTGCAAAGGTTGATATTCTCCTAGTAATGGACAAATATCTTGTTCTTTTAGATCCGTTAGCTGCTTTTGGTACTAGTGACAATGCTATGGTATTGATGAACTCATGGATCTTGCCAAATGTAGATAGAGTTAATCTAGATCAGCTCTATTCCTTTCGGAAAGTTCCTACATTATAGCACTGGACAAGTCCCATCTGGTCGAATGACCACTTCATAAAAGATCCCACAATTTAGTCACCTTTCCAGTTGTATGTGTAAATAAATTAAGAACGCTGATGAGAAACGTACTACAGCCTGCAGTGTCTCAACTATCTAACTGTACCCATCTTTCCATATCTTTTGAACCAGAAAGTTTTTCTAAGTGTGTTTCAGTGGCATGGAAGGGCAAAGGCAAGGTTGGAGTGATGGGCAAAACAATGCACGCAGAAAATATTCACCACTTCTTCTGAAGGTCTACAGTTTAGAAAGTTTACTAGAGCCATAGATCCTACAGGTAATAACAAATACACTTGCTTCGTTTGCACAAGAAACTTTTATGTCCCACATGGATCTTATGCAATCGTCCATACTCTTTTTCTCCTCCAAGACACAGTACAGCAATCTGTGGGACTAACTACAACTACACCCTAAAAACACTAAAAATATTAAACTAGTGAAGAATGCAGTTGCTCATTATATTGCTTTTGTCTTTATGGTATGCACTGACTGCCAGCTGATTTCTGGATCATGTAAACTGCTGGTTTTGATATGCAGAATGACATTTACTTTGGAAACTATGTGTACAATTCTGACCTTTTTGTAGCCAATTCTCAGCTGCCACTGATTAGGATTACACCCTCATGAATCAATGGGTGCAGCCACATGAGCTGTGGAGAGCCTGATGCCCACGTGGCCCTGTGGCGGGCAAGCACAGCTGCCACACTGTGGAACCAGCATAGGGAGCTGGGCAGGCGGTTGCCCCCCTCCCCCCATGAGGAAGCCAGGTGGCCAGGATACTGTCAAGAGTTCCTGCCACTGCTGGGGCAGGCCGAGGTGCTGGCCACACAAGCAGGTGCCTGGCCCTACCCTGTCTCCTTCCCCTGTCCAACCAAAATCCCACCCCTGGCTATGACGTGGCAGCGTGCAATGGCTGACAGTGCCCACTGCTCAAAGCCCTGCCATGGAGCTCACCACGCAGTGGGGTAGAACGGGCCCCGGCACATGGGCTGCCAGACATTAGGCAGCCTTACCCCCCTACTATGCAACATGTCCTTGACTTTTTTCTGAGGACGTATCATGGAGCAGTCAGCTGCTCACTCCACAATGCAGCAGGGGGAACATCTGGGGGCAGCTGGCCACATGATGCACTGCATCGCGTGGTCCTGCTGTTCAGAGTGGGTTGCTGTCCAAGGCATTTTCATCTGCCCTAGGATTCTTGTGTGGCTGCACCCAATGGCATTTGCAATACGAGGCATTCAAGTTAGTAGGCCCCTCGTTAAAGTGATAACAGACTATTGTCTGGGCATTCTTGGCAAGGAGCCCTCAACTGGATTGTACAGTGCTAGGTACATTGCTGGCACTACATAAATAATAAATAATAAAATAATAATAACTGGGAGCACACATTTCCTTCTCTCAACTTGTCAAGCCCCAATTTAGTTAACTTCATGGCATGTGGCAATGCTTGTCTAACCATAAAGTCTTTCCTGGGGTGAAGGAAAGCCAATTAGTTAGCCAATTAGTAATTGAAAATACCATACACCTTTCATCTGAGGGCTTGGAGATATTTTTTGCATGGTCTGTATGGTACCCTCATTGTAAAAATGGAAGAACTGAGGCACAGAGAAGATCCAAGATCACAAAACAGAATAGAAAACTGCCGATTCCCATCTTCCTGTTCTAGCAACCAGAAATTGTGCCTCCAGTTTGCTTAACTTCACTGTTCCAAAGTGGTTTAGCTGTGCTTCTAAAACTGGCATGGCAATGCAGAGAATAAATTAAAAAATAAAGATTATATATATAAAAAATGAAGAAACATCAAAAGCTTAAGGAACCTCCAAAAACAGCAGGCTGTGCTCAATCTATTTGGATTGATCAAAGGAATTAAGGTGGCACAACCTTGAGACTGGCATTGGCTTGTGGCATTGAGGCCAACATTCCTGTAGACAGAAGTGAACATAAAATTATCACTGATTTCAGTATGTAATGAATTATGAAAATGAATCCTCCTTGACTTTAAAGCTAAGACCTTTTATTCAATCATCTATTTTAGTCAAGCAGATAAATGCAAACCACTGGAAACATAATTCCTGAGATAAATCTGTTCCTTTGTTAATGAATTCTGTTAACATGGTCAAACGGTCATATCTGGCACATTAAAACAAATAATACAAAATCTCCCTTCCTTTCATCTGATTTCTTCCTGTTGCCTCCCCAAGATGATGATAATCTGGCACACAGAAAAACAAAAGCCAAAGAAGAACCCCATCTTGCAGTCCTTGTTCACTCACCCCAAACTGCCATCCAGGGAGCTTTAACAGAGTAAAACCAACATGAATAGACATCATGTAGGACTTTAAAAATAAATAAATGGAAAAACAAAACATGATGACATCCAGTTTTTCTTAGTTGCTCTCATTTTCCTTCTTCATTGGCATGCATTCCAATGATAATCATGTTTACTAGTCATATTCTCAATATAGATTTGTGACTATTTTGATTATAAACCTAAATTTTAAGAGTTTTACTATTTGGCCGTAAAACTTGCTCAGAGATGTAACAACTTGTAAATTCTAACCCTGCAATACGTGTTTGTTTTTTAAAATCACCATTTATAAAATAGTGAGCATTTTTAAAGTACAGAAGCATCTAAAAATTATAGTCTCTGTTGTTTTAGAGTACTGTTTTGTGTACTTTAACACCCTCACCACTTTGGAGGGAGGGAGAAATCAAAAGCAGTTTGAGTTGTATAGCAGTTGGAGAGATGAAGGGTCAGATGAAACTTCCAAGTCATAGTGGATTCTGTGGACTAGGCCCTTTAGAAATCTATAGAGTTCACATGGTCAAGATGCTGGAGGTTATTTACATATTATTAAGGCATGCTTAGCAAACATTTCCTAACCTTCCTTCTTATTTCAGTTTTGATTACTCAGTATTGTGGAAAGAGTACTATTATCAATGCACAGCCATAGTATATACACACAGTAAGCGTGCTATACACATCACTACCAAAGGCTCAACACATTTGCTATTTTGAATGAAACAGACTACTGGTTTACAATAGTTTTACAGACAAGAAAATAATATCAAACCTTTTTTATCTATAGTATTTTTATCTATATTTCTTAAAATAAACACATTGATAAATAGCACCATGAAGAATAAACAGTCCCAAATACTGAAAGTAAAAGTAAAATTTAGGGATCCATCTGACCAAGAAAAGCAAACTCAAAACCATGATTAAAACTCCAGGCTTAATCCAAGCCACTGCGTTTAATTATTATGATTACTACAGGCCAAATTCCATCCTTGGTGGCACTAGTGATAATCCGGGGTGATGACATGGTAGTCAATGTGGTTATTCCAGATTAATGCCAGGGTCATAGGATTTGCCCCTCTGATTAGAGACACCCTAGGTTATCTGCCATTTGCTGGGTTAAACCCAAAGTTTCAGGCAGGGTTAAAACGTTAGACTTATGTATGCCAGGAAGTCCGACCGGGGCTATGAAAGTAATACAATAGCATGGCCCGAAAATCTTCAAATCTCTATAGCACCCTGTAGCCAAAAGTAGGGATAGTTTGGCAGACTACTTTCCTTCCCTTACCCACAAGCTACTAAAGAATATGTTTTTTATTTTATTTTATTTTTAATGTATCTGTCAATGCAAACTCCAGGGTAAAATGATCACTGGCTCCTTGCTTCTCCTTCAGCTATGCTGCATTAGGAAGGAGGGGGGGGGGGGGGTTACTCCTACGCCACGAAGGTCTGCGCGTCCCGTTAGTCCGGGTTTAGCAGTAGTAGAATGTCTCCAACTGGGTTCTGGAAGAAGGAAATTAGTTGCATTGCTGGTAGCAGAGAAGCAGCAGCAGCAGCAAAGATACTTACTGTGAAACAAACTGCGCCCATGGATCATGTCTGTTCCTTACACAAGGGGCTTCGATCTCCACTAATTCCATTTAGATACGGGAGAACTTCCAGTGGTGGGGAGAGGATGGAGTAGCAAATTTTGAAGCCCACACACACGCACACAAGCAAAGTGGATCAGCCCTTCCTCTCTCTCCCTCGCCGCCTTCAAATAATCACCACCATCTCAATCACATCACACCAGAGCTATCATCATCACCACCATAATCTTTGCATCATATCAGCGGCGGCGGCGGCAGCAGCAGCAGCAGCTGAGTACGACAGGGAGTCTGCATAACTGGCGGCGATGGGCAATTGGGAGAGAGATCGTCCAACAAGCACCCAACAAGCAGCACATCAAGAGGCAGCGGCAACAGGAGCGATTAGTTGGGGGAGTCCGCTCTCACAAGCCCCCTAATCGCCAGTTTCATACAAAACCAAGAGCAGATCGAAGCATTTCCTGTAGGATTTCGAGCCCAACGTTTTCCAGACCTTTGGGTTCTTTTGATGCATTGAAGAAGGGATTAATGGGTCCGTCATCAGCTCCCTGGGCTTGCTCCTCGGAAGGGGTGGGGGGGTGGGGGCTAAGGGGGGGAACCCAAAGCGGAGGGCGAGAAAGATTCACCAAACGGGGGATCAAGGAGCAGCAGCAGCAAGAGGCTGAAAGCACATTACCCCGGCTCCAATCCTCCTGGGGATGAATGGAGAGAGAGAGAGAGAGAGAGAGANGCCGCTGCTTCATCCCTGCGGGGAACAAGGCAAGAACAGTGAGGGTGGGGGCTAAGGGGGGGAACCCAAAGCGGAGGGCGAGAAAGATTCACCAAACGGGGGATTTAGTCATATTTGTGTGCAAAGCAATCCTTATTAGAGAAGAAATCCTTTAAAATCAAACAAATCCATTTTGCAAGCCCTCTCGCTCTGCGTGTTGCATAGTATCAAGGAGCAGCAGCAGCAAGAGGCTGAAAGCACATTACCCCGGCTCCAATCCTCCTGGGGATGAATGGAGAGAGAGAGAGAGAGAGAGAGAGAGACAGATCTGTGCAGCCAAAGATCCCCCTCACTTCCAGCAGAGGCGGCAAACCCGGGAGATTCTTGACTGGGGGGAGGATGGCGATTTTGGAGCAAGGGAGGGGGCGGTCTTCATGTGCCAAAAAAGCAGGCGGTCGTTGTTTCTCCTCTCCCCAAACTGCATCTGTCAAACGGAAACAAGGAATGTTCCCCCTCTGAGCAGAGACTTCTCCATTGGCAAAGGCAGGCACACACCAAAAAGGCAGCAATAAAAGTTTAGCTGTTAATCCTTCGGGCCGCTGACACAAGGATTTTCTCTTCCAATCAATCCAGAGACATGCAGGGAAATCTCCCCCCTCCCGCGATTTATTTCATCTTGCACCCCGAGCCAGATATCATCCCAAACCCTGAGACCTAGAGAAGGTGGCCGAAGTAGTATATGGTTAGAGAAATAGTCAGCGACGGGGAAAGAGATGGGGGAGCTAGAGATCTAAAGGAGAGAAGGGGAATTTTAAAAGGTGAAGGGGGGGGGGCGGCGAGAGAAAGAAAAACACGAGAGGGGGAAAGAAACTGCAGTCCTTTCCCAGCTCCCTCTTCCTGATACTGGTCCTAGCAGTAGCAGCAGCACCGAGCTCCCACCAGCAGCTGCCAAAGGCTAAGTCCGCAGTACCAGCTCCAGGGACCTCCAGCCGCTGCTTCCTCTCTGGAACTGGCAAGGGGAGAAGGAGAGGAGGCAGGCGCGGGGGAGTTGAGGGGGCGGGCGGGACGAGGGAGGAGGAGAAAGATGGACAAGAAAATAATTGTTTGACGAGAGAGAGGGGATGGGATATCCCCACCCCTTGCTCCTGCACCCGTCTGCTCAGCATCTGCTGCTGCAGCATACAAGGCACAGAAACGTGTCTGCCTGTCGTGTTGTCTCCTACTGCTCCCTCCCGGGCGAGGGTAGGAATGGGGGTTGCTAGAGAGGGAAGAAAGGAAAGAAGGTCCGCATGACCACAATCGATTCAAGATCAAACAGAAAACCTGACCCTTTCCCCCAGTCTGCCAAGCAAAAAAACAAATCGACTGCAAAAGCAGGGAGCTTCTCTCCACCCCCGTCCCTTACACCCTACCTGAGGCTCGTTCCATCTGCAAAGGGAAAGGAGGTTATATCTGCACCGAGGGTAAAGCAGATAGAAAACCACACAAAAGTAGACTTAAGAACGTGTTTCCCTCCCCCGAGGCTATTTGTTGATACAATGCTGTTTATGTTTTGTCTGAAAGCAATGCTGATTTGCCAAAGTTCCTAAAAGGATTTATTTTGAAACTCTACCTTGTTAGCAACCTTGCCAAAATGTTGGGGGGGGGGGGGTGGCGATGGGAGACGGGGAAGCACTTCTAAAAAAGAGTGAAACGGTGTTTTCACAAACCAGTTTACACAAACGGTTTTCTTGGAAGAAATCTGTGCAGTGTAACAAGTGATCACGCAGAGTTAAATGTTCTAGAGTTAGGAGACGGTAGTTGACAGGTGCATAGCGGTAGATTACATGATGGCGCTGCTTTGTAAGACAGAGTGTCAAGGATAACTGCTTTGCTAATAAGATATACGCATTAGTTTAAGGGCATTATTGAACCTCACAGTTGTCAACCCAAAGGGTGACTGATAAGCAGACCTTGATCTTTGAGGAGGTCAGACTTTGGGTTTAGCAAAAATCCCCTTTCCCTTTCACATTCCCAAGTACTCTGCTGTGGATCTTTTGCTGTGTAATCTGAAGCAGAGACGTCTCTCCCATGGAAATTTAAATATTGATGCTGTCAGCAATATTTCCATCATTCACGCGAAGAGTATGAAGCAATCTTGGCAGCTATGATTGTCCCATCCATCCATTTTGCCTGGCTTTCTGTATTTTAAAATCTTGTTGGTTGAGACGGATATACCAAGCAGCCGCCAGTCTCTGCAGCAATCTCCCTCAAGAAAGCTAAGCAATTTTGAGGAGCAAGACTGTCTAGGACAGTGTTCTTGTTTCCCCATACACCATATGTTTCGTGGGTTTTTTCCCCCCCTTTCTTTGCTTACTACAGACAAAACCAAGACTGCAGTCTTGCTCTTAATACTTTGGTCACACGCCTTTCACTCAGACTAATCCTTATTTGCGGTGTGTTGAGGAGTCAGCTGATTTGTCTATCAAGATCAACTTTCATCATGCAGATGTTCAGAGTCTTGCTTTCTTAGACAAGCAACATGTAGAGCAAATAAACAAGGAGGGCTTGAAACCTTACGGTAGTGAGCTTGTTGTTAAAAAGATTGAAAGCATCTCCTGCAGGGCAATGCAGACATCCATATGGCTAAGTTTCAAGTTGTGGTTACTTACAAAAGGTTACAGTACAAGTTGAAGCAAAACAGCTGATTTCGCTGTTCTGGGGAAATGTGCTGTGTCACTTTTTTATCACGGTAAGCTTCCATATTCTCTTTTTTGCTAGATGCATTCTGCATATCGTTACACAGTTGCTTACTGATTTAAAGCTCCTTTAATCTAGAGAGCTATCACTTAATTTGAGGACTCCAGCCTGGTATTTTTTGTTTGTTGCTATGTGTGGGTGTGAGAAAGAGCATGTATTGTATAATGTATTCTAGGCAAGGTGTGTCAAAAGGGCAACAGATCCTCTCTCTCTCTTTAACAAGCTATCAGTCTTAAGTGGCAGTAGGTACATAATTAACACAGAATCAGGTGTACTCATGATAGCCAGAGCACTTCAGAGCTTAGTTGGCTTTGGAGAAGTTGTAGAAAATTAAATGACAGCCATGCTCATTTCAACTGCTCCTGGATGTTTTAATGCCCATGCAATTACATTAACTGCTACAGGGAATTAAGTGTTATGCATGACAAATTATATATATATATAAAAATGAAACTGTTAAAAAGAGATTGCATGTGAGTCACATTGTATCACAGATTAGAGGTTAGAAAGGCATTTTTTTAATTTATTTTTTTGCAAGGGTAGATGCTTGTATAATCATTCCTCAGAAAGGAAACCTCCTGACAGTATTTTAGTCTTCATTACTAAATTTATTCTCTTTGGGGGGTTGTATTTCTTAGCTCACACATTTTGCAGACTACAGCAAAACAGTCAGTGCAGGTAATGTGTGTCATGTACAGGGCCAGCATATACCTTTACAAATGTTATTCATGCAAAATGTTTCACTTTATTAAAGAGGAATATTTTATATCCTGTTCTACATTTATAAAACATAGCAAGCTGTAGTAACAGACTAAAAAAAGGCCTTTTTTTTCTTGATGAAGAAAGGATTTGATCAAGTGATAGAAGTGGTGTCTCAAGTTTTTAACTCTCAGTAAACAGTTCAGTATGTGCCAAACTCTGAAAATTTTCTCATTGACTTCAGATGGTGTTGTGGGCATCATAATTTGGCCCTATTTCAATGTTTTAAACATCATTTTCACTTTCTCATGCTCAAAGATGTCTACTAACAGTTGAAACTTTTTAGACTCTGCTCCACTTCCTCTTGTCTGTGATACTTAATGCTCCTCCTCCATGCATGTACATATACTTTGTTTTCTGTTCCTTGTTTCTGTTCTGTTTGCTCTTGCCCTCAAACTGCCTGTAATCGTTTCTCCATTCCATGTGGCCCCTCTCTCAATTGCTCCATCCTCCCTTGATGCACTCTGTTGCTGCTGCTTCTGCCATAACTACTCAAGTGCAGAGCAGTTAAACTAAGGAGATTTCCAAAATGGTGATACCTAGTCTACTTCTGGAACATTAATTTCAGCACCAATCTGAATTCATGTTACAGAAGTGCATGTTACAGTAGGACTGTTGTCATTTTGGAATGCTCTACATGGGGCTGCCCATGGTGATGGTTTGGAGAATGCAGCTGGTGCAGAATGTGTCAGCCCGTCTCCTTATGGGAACAGGCCGCCGGGAGCATATTCACTGGTGGTCCATTCTCTGCACTGGGCCCCATAGTCTTCTGGGCCCGATTCAAGGTGCTGGTTCTTACCTATAAAGCCCTACATGGTTTGGGCTCCATATATCTGCAGGATTGCCTCACTCTCCGTGCTCTGGATTGGCCCCTGCGGTCAATCAGTAGGGATGTGCAAACGCAGTTCGAAGTTCGGCCCGAACTCGGTCTGTTTGGACAACCGAACTGAAACCAACTGAGTGGAACTTGATTCTGAACTCTGAAACCACCGAACAGTTTGGTTGGTTTGGATCGAGTTCGGGTGGCAAAAATGTGTCACTGGAAGGCAAAATGTGACAGGGCAGGGGAGGCAGCTGAGGAGCAGATTTCCAGGCACCAGAGATGGAGAGGTTTGGAGTAGCAGCCAGCCTGCCCAATCACCATCCTTTTTCTCCTCAGACCACTGGCTTCGCAGTCTGCAATTGGCCACAGGCTAGCCTGCATGGAGCCAATGGGGCTTGCGGTTAGGCAGGTGCAGCAAGTAACAAAACTCATTGTCCTTCCCCCTTCCCAACACCTTCTGAGCTAATTACTGTTCCTGACAGCAGGCGTTTCAGAAGGCTCCGTCTGCAATCAGTTCCCAGCCCCTCAATCCATTGCCATCCTCCACCTATTTCACCCATCCAACCCATTTACCCCCATATTATCATTTATTTAGATTATATTAGATAGATTTAGATGTTATTTTTTGTTTTTATCCCTCCCTGTGTTCAATCTTCCTTCCTCCCTCCCCTCTCCATTGAATCCTTTCCCTCTCCCTCTTATTTCATCCCTGATTATTCCCTTCCCCTGTTTTAAGTTTTGAACTTATTTAGAGTAGGATTATTATTAGATTGATTTTCATTTCAGTTTTGTACCCCTCCCTGTGTTCTTTGTGTTTCCCCCTGTGTAATATTATATATATAGATATATAGTTATTAGATAGATAGTTACTGGATAGATATACATAGTAGTTAGCTTAGTTATAGAGATAGATAGAGATACAGTGTGTTTGTAGGACAAGGCCTTTGTAGTTAATTATTAGTATATTCCATTTAGGATTGGTTTTAGAATAGTTAATAGCAGTTAGATTTAGTGTAGAGATAGATATAATATTAGATTAAAAATTTGAGTAAAAAAATATTTTTTTAAATAAAATCTTTGTGTGTGTTTGAGTTGGAAAACATGGAGAAGGGAAGTAGGAGAGGTCAGACTGCTGCCCTTAAGACAGACAATGGGGCACGTGGGAGAGGTGGTGGTAGGGGCCGTGCCCGCGGAGTGGTAGCAGGCAGCAGCAGCAGCCCGAGCACATCACCACACCCCAAACTCAGCAGGCCTGCTTTAGGGCAACATGCTTCGTGACTCAGCGTCGCCTCCTGGCAGTGCCCTCCACTGCCATGGAGGGGACTGGAAGGCCTGAAGTACATGAGGCTGTGGCTGTCTCTGCTGCAGCTGTAGGAGCAGGTGCTGCTGCTTCCGATGTTCCTCCAGGGCCACCAATGTCTCCACTATTGTGGAGGTGATTTCCAGCAGTCCAGAGCTGGGGGATCCCACCCCGGCTGCTAGAGGCAGGACCCGATCCCCGGGCAATGACAGTAGGGAGAGGAGGAGTAGCAGCAGCAGCAGCTATAGAGGGGGGCACAGGGAGAGTGCCAGCAGCATGGCGGGCATGGGCAGTCTAGCCTCAGGATCCCAGTGCTCCCCTTCATGGGACATAACCGTGATCGCGGACAGTGAGTCAGAGGCAGACACTAGTGCTACAGAGGAGATGTATGTAGCTGAGGCGATGACTGAGCCTCCTCCCAGAGCTGTGTCACCAGCGCCACCAAGTTCTGCCCCTCCCAGCAGCACCGGCAGCAGTGTGTCACCCGGGGCAGGTTAGAAGGCAGGAGAGTGGGCCCCCTCAGAGGGGGGAATCCTCTGTCTGGGATAATTTTAAGCTGGTACGGGCAGATGATCCCAGAGAGGTGCAGTGCACTTTGTGCAATAAGCTGATGAAGCGTGGGCAGATGATCTCCAACCTTGGGACAACTGCAATGGCGAGATACCTGAAGTTATGCCACAGTGCTCTGCTGCTAAGCGGGAAGGCAGGGGAAGTGAATGCCAGCAGGTTCCCAACTGCAGCGGCCAGTCACCCGGCTCCTTCAGCGGGCAAGTGTCCTGCACCAACTTCTGCCTCTACCAGCAGGAGCTCAGAACAGCAGCAGGAGCCTCGCCAGCAGCATCAGTCCACCATGGAGGAGCTGGGGTGGGGGCAGCTGCCACGGTCACTGGCAGCTGGCAGGCAGCATGGCTATCAAGAGAAAGCCAGGCGCCTGTTGGGTGAAATGATTACACTGGATGGGCAGCCCTTCTACATTGTAGAGGACAAGGGCTTCCAGCAGCTGATTGGGTTCCTGGTCCCCCAGTATAAGCTGCCATCCTACACCACCCTGATTGGGAATGTGGTGCCAGCCCTGTACATGAATTGAAGGAGCGGGTGAGTGAGCAGCTGGCAGGGGCTGGGGGTTCCACCATACATTTCACCACAGACCTGTGGTCCAGTAGAAATGTGCAGTATGCCTAACTGGCGGTGATGGCGCACTGGTGGCAGGACCTGGAGGCAGCTTTGGGGAGTGGCAGGATGGATCCCAAAGCAGGGTATAGGTGGGCCCTGCTTCAGGCACAAGTAATGGACAGCCCCCACACCTCCAGGAACCTAGAGTTAGCCCTGGCCGCCATGGTGAGGGAGTGGGTTATGCCAGGTGTGGCCTTCACCAAGGGGTGCATGGTGGCAGACAATGCCGCAAATGTACAAAAGGCAGTCCATGACGGGGGCTTCACCAGCATCCCTTGTGCCACACACACCCTTCATCTGGTGGTCATGGATGCTCTGGGCTTGGGGGATAAGGGGATTGGGGAAGGCACCCTTAGCTCCCTGATAGATCTGGGGAGGAAGCTGGCGGGGTTCTTCAACCGGAGCGTGAAGTGCAGCAAGCTCCTCCAGGAGAATCAGGCCGAGCAAGGCTCGCCAGGGCACCAGCTTGTCTAGGATGTGGCCACACGGTGGAATTCCACCTTCCTGATGCTCGAGCGGCTTCTTGAGCAGAAAGCCGCCTTGCATCAGGTGCAACTGGAGATGGACTGCAGGGCACCGGAAGGGTTTAATGGCACCTACTGGGCTGGAAAGGCCAGTGTGTGGCCGGCCCTGTCAAAAGTGGCCAAGGATATCTTGTCCTGCCCACCAACCAGTGTCCTCAGTGAGCGGGTGTTCTCTATGGTGGGGGACATTTGCTCCCCGCACCGCCTGAGACTGGGGGCCAAATTGGTGGAGCAGTTGCTCCTCCTGAAGGTGAACCTTCCGCTGCCAGGATTCCCCAAGCTGCCCCCGGACTAGTCATGGGATGGGGCTCCTCCTCCTCAATCTGGGCTAGGGCTACTGCTGCTGGGGTGCTGTCCCTCCCTCCCAATGCCTGGCGCCCATCCTGCCCACCCCCCTCTCTCTGTCTCTGTCTCTCACATACTAGACGGCCTTGGCCACCTTATCTGACTGACCTCATGACACAGGGTGGCATTGGGAAACTGTAAGTCTGCCAGCCGGCCTATACCTAATGGCTACACGATCTCGGCCCGCCTATGTGACACTGACTGGATCTTGCTCTCTTGTGCTGCACAGTCTTTGCTAATCTATCTGAGTGCCCTGCTGTCAATGTCCCATAGCCTACCTGCCCTACTGCCTCTCATGCCACGCTGCCTGCCCAGCTTGCTACCAAGCTCAAAGCATGCCTCAGTCCACCTTCCTGCCTCCCATGCCAAGGTGCCTGCCTGCCCACCCACCCAGGTTGCCTAGTTCAAAGCCTGCCCAAGTCCGCCTGCCCTACTGCCCCTCATGCCACGCTGCCTGCCTGCCTGCCTGCCTGCCCAGGTTGCAAAGCTCAAACCCTGCCTCAGTCTGCCTGACTGCCTCTCATGCCATGCCACCTGCCTTCCTGCCCTGGCAACCAATGTCTTCTGCTGCTGCCAATGGCCCCCAGGTCTATATGCTGCCTGTGCCAAGGGTTCTGTACCCTGGCAACCCACTGTCTGCTTCTGCCAATGGCTCCCAGACCTATATGCCATATGTGCCAAGGGTTTTGTACCCTGGCAACAACCAATGTCTGCTTCTGTTAGTGCCAATGCCCCCCAGGTCTATATGCTGTCTGTGCCAAGGGTTCCATACTCTGGCAACCAATGTCTAATGCTGCTAGTACCAATGCCCCCCAGGTCTATATGCTGTCTGTGTGAAGGGTTCTGTACCCTGGCAACCAATGTCTGCTGCTGCCAATGGCCCCCAGGCCTATATGCTGTCTGTGCCAAGGGTTCCGTACCCCAGTAGGGATGGGTGAACACGGTTCGGAATTTTGGAGTTCGGCCCAAACTCGGCCTGTTCGGATGACTGAACCGAACTTCTGAACCAAACGCTCGAACAACCGAACAGTTCAGAAAAGTTCGGATGAGTTTGATTGAGTTCGGGGGTGGGAAAAACGTGACTTTGGGTGGGAAAAACATGACTAGAAGGGGGAGGCAGCTGAGGATCAGACTTCCTGGCACCAGAGGTGGACATCAGGGGTGGTTTCAGGGCCAAACGACACCGATACCGGGGGGGGGGAAATCGATTTCGGTATCAATAGCGCTATTTTTGTATGTTTGACTGAGTTTGACCAAACCAAACTCCACCAAACCGAACAGCCAAACTCAAACTCGGGTTTCAAACTGAACAACTGACTGTCTGAACATCTGAACGGCGTTCTGTTTGCCCATCCCTATACCCCAGCAACCCACTGTCTGCAACTGCAAATGGCCCCCAGGCATATATGCTGTCTGTGCCAAGGGTTCTGTACCCCGGCACCCCACTGTCTGCTGCTGCCAGTGGCCCCCAGGCCTACATGCTGTCTGTGCCAAGGGTTCTGTACCCCAGGTTGCCGCCAAGCTCAAGGCCTGCCTCAGCCCACCTTCCTGCCACTCATGCCAAGGTGCCTGTCTGCCCACCCAGGTTGCTGCCAAGAGAGAGAGAGAGAGAGTCTCCCCACTGCTAGAAGGAGAGACAGACATGATCCCACCCATGCTGTCACCTGCACTATATGGCTAGAGAAGGTGGGGGCGAGAGAGGCTCCCCACTAGAATGAGAGAGATGGGGTGGAGGGGAGGCCAGCTCAAGTTGCCACCTGCCAGAACCAGGAAGAACTCCCATCTGTGCCCAATGCCCACATCCAGGAGCAGCAAAAGCGTACCAGAATGAGATGGAATATTACAAAACGTGGAACGTATTATGTGCCTACCTACCTATTGCACAGTTGAATGAAGTGTGTCCAACCATGCACTAATTCTAGGGACATCATTCAACTCCCATAGGCTTTAGGCTGTCATTCCACTTTACCTGAAGCAGTTATGCCCGCCCATCCTAGGAACCATCAACAAGATTCTGGGACCATCATTCCAGTCACGGGGGTTGTCATCCCATTCTTGGTGCTACCGCTGCTCATGCCTGATTGGCCAGCGGCCACCGGCGCCCGCCTGAAAGCCTGCCACCTCACCAGCCTACTCCTCTGCACCCACCCATGGATGCCCACTGCCAAAAGAAACTGTCTCTCTTTCTCTCTGGCACACCCACACAGACAAAAGCCCTTCCCCTCCTGGGGGGTTGTCTGCAAGTTGAGACCCTGCTGCTGCCTGGCACATCTTTGGGTTAATAGCTTAACTACGCTACATGTGGTGCCAGGTGCTGCTGGTAGGGATCGACAAGTTGTATGAGATTCTGCCACCTGCCAGCCAGAACTTCAGCACAGAGGGATAAAAGTTTGGAAGGTCAAACAAAGCTCATAACAATAGCACAACAAATATAACTTTTATTAACAAAACAACAACAACAACATTATAAAATAAAACCCAAACATTTTAAACTAAAAAGGAAACTTATCTACGTACTCAGTCCTTGGGCCACTCCCCTGGAATTTGGGTGAATGGCAACAGGGGTGCACAAGACCTAGGGGCAGGGGCCATCACACCCGGTGGCATTTGGTAGCCTTGTGCCATGGCAAAGTCCATGGCCCCTGCCATGGCCTCATGCCACTTGAAGACTGACTGGTGGAAGACTTCCAGGTCAGCCATCTCAGCGGAGATGTACTTGGAGAAGTACTGTGAATACGCCTCCACCTTCTGCTCGTGTACCTCGACCACCTGGAACCATTCCACCAGTCAGCTTTCCACGGTGGCTGCTGTAGGGCAGCCACAAAGTCCCAGGTGGGCCTCTCCACCTCCGCCCGAAAGGTCATTGCCACTGCAGACACCTGGGGGGGACTCCACATTGGAGCTGGAGGAGGATGAAGGGCTTACATGGCATAGCTTATGGTGTGCCTTCCCCACCCCCTTCTTCTGGTGCTGGTGCTCGATGGCCATGCCAGAGTCCTACTACCTAGCCACTGTCTCCCTGTGGAGCTTTTCAATATGGGTGATTAGCCCCAGTGTGGTCCCCTCTCTCTGCCTCCTGAAACTTTTCTGGCAGATCTAAAAAGCATAAAAAGACAGGAACATAAGAAGTGCCATACTGTGTAAGACCAATGGTCTGTGTCAAGCCCTGCTTGTATTCTGTCTCCACAAGTGGGTGGGTTAGCCAATCTCTCTCTGCAGGGGACTTCCATTCCTAACAGGTCATAGGGCAATCCATTCCTTGTTGTTCCAGCCCCCGTGCCTTACCGTGGCGACAGTGTATTTTTTGTGCTTCTCAAACCACCTCTAGACATCGGACCTTGTCTGCCCACTGTCTAGGGGTGGCACTGGCAACCTCTGCCTCATTGTCCTGTGCGGCGTGGCACCAGGATTTGATTCCTCTCTGAAACAGAAACACATAAACACCACCTAAGTAATATCATGCATTTATGATGAGGCCTCTAGTCCTCCCTCCTTGGGGTGCTAGGGATGGCAACAGGAGATGGTGACCCTGGCTGGCACATGCAAATCCTGCCCTTCTTTGGGTGCTAGGGATGGCAACTGGAAAGACCCGGTCTGGCACGTGCAAATCCTGCCCTTATTTGGGGGTGCTAGGTAGGAATGGCAACTAGAGAGTGGAGATCCTTGCTAGGGATGGCTGGCAGGCACATGTTTGGGTGGGGGTGCTGCTCGTGCTCGTGTCGGACTGCTGGAAGAGCTCCCCACACTACAGTACCCTTTCTCTCTGTGGCAGTCATCCACTGCTACCCGCTGATGCCCACTGTTTGTGCCTGACTGATGCCCACCACCCATACACCCACCCACACGCCAGTGAGCTCACTTTCACGGATAGAACCTTTCTTGTCCTCAAAGTAAAAAAAAGTTGACAAACCTGGCAGCACTTCCTGTGCCCACCACTGGCTCTGGGACCACCACCGCCGAAGGTCCAGGGGCTGGGGCAGCGACCTCTTCCACCTTCTCCTCCACCACCGGCTCCAGAAGCACCATGTTGGTCCCCTGGCATTTAATTAGGACAACAGTCTTCTTCATTTTTAAAAAAAACAAAAAACAACAGACACTCCAAAAGTCACCCACCAACACTCACCAACCAGCCAAAACAACACAGTCAAACCAAACACACAAACAGCCAAAACACATGAACTGAACAGCCAGCCAGCCACACACACACACTCTCTCCCCACACAAGCGCCGCACGCACTCAAATTTCTGGTTTCCGGCACGATCACGAGATCTCGCAACACCTTTTTCTGATCGCCCGAACCGAACCAAACGCGACTGAACTGAACGACTGAACCTGAACTCGGTGACCGAACCGAACAACCGGACTGAACCCAACCAAACAGAATGACTGAACCCGAACCGCAATCTGTTCACACATCTCTATCAATCAGGAGCACCCTTCTCGAGGTAGCCCGGGTATGCTGGTTGGTGACTATGGAGAGGGTGTTTTCAGTGGCTACACCGAAGCTGTGGGACTCCCTCCTGGCAGAGGCCCATGTGGCTCCAGACCTCTCCTCTTTTCAACATCAATGCAAGACCTGACTGTTCTGCCAGGCCTTTGGCAAGGGAGATGGGTGAGGGTGGGTTTTTATTTCTATGGGGTGGTGGTAAGTGTGGGGTATTTATTTTCTCCCTTTTTTCTCCTCTTCTCCCCCCTTTTTAGATGTTTTATATTTGTTATGTATTTTTATGTGTGTATTTTTATACATTGTAAGCTACCCCAAGCTGCCTTTGGCAGGAGGGGCAGGATATCAATTGTTTTAATAAATAAAATAATAATAATAAATAATTAATAAGTATGCATTTGCCCAGTGCACCCCTACTCACTTCCTTCCCACACCCTCCAATGATACCTTTATTGCTTTCCAATTCAAAAACTAGTGCCTTGTATGACTTTGTTCCTATTTTACAGATTGAAAACTGAGACAAGGGAGATGAAGTAACTTGTGGATGGAAGTAATGGGAGGTTTATATTTTTTTAAAATTTATTTTATAGATTTGTATCCCGCCCCCTCCTGCAACGCAGCTCGGGGCGGCTAACAACAGTATAAAAACAATTAAGATCAATTAAAAATATAAATATAAAATACATCAATAAAACAGGGCTAAAGGACAGTAATAAATAAATAAACGGGCGGGGGATTAAAAATCACCCCCCCCACCCTCCCTCCCAAAGGCCTGGGCAAACAGCCAGGTCTTACAGTTCCGCCGAAATGTTAAAAGGCTTGGGGCCAGGCGAGCTTCCTCCGGAAGGGAGTTCCACAGCCGCGG
>QEPC01014029.1:402413-418732 GCA_003113815.1 Sphenodon punctatus
CCCCCCAGGGATCGGGTCATACTTACCGGCGGCTGTGGGGATGCCCCGGGCGCTGGTGCTGGGGGTGTGTGGCCTCACCTCCCCTCGCCTCTCAGTCTGTTTTTATTTAAACAAAAATCCAGGCTGGGCAGGGTGGGTGGGGGGTGTCCCCCCTTCCACCTGCGCAGCCTGGACTCAGGGAGGTTTTTTTTCCCCCTTAACTTGGGGCTTTAAGTTTTACATTGCAGCCATTTTTAAATGGCTGCAATGTAAAAAATTCGGTACCCGGAATCCGGTACCCCGGACCGGATTACCGGGTCGAATCCGATCATGCCGGTATGCCCGGTACCGGCATTATCGGATACCGGATTCTACTGGTTTCCCACCCCTACTACACAGTACTACCATTTGGAATATTTTGGTTTTAATTTCTGCATGTTCACAGTTGCACTTTTTTTGGGTTGTCTGGAATTTGTGCGATTATTTATTTCCCACTCTTGGTAGCCTGTTTTTCTCAGTACTGCTTTGACTGTTAGTTCAAGTTCACCAAGATGGGTCCAGGTAGGGCACTGGGGGTATACTTTCCAGGTTTTTTTCTGGCATATGGTGTGTGGGGAGGGGGCTTGCCTTGCATTAGTGGGCTGGGCACACACACAGTGGAGGCTTTCTTTTGTGTGTAGGGGATGTCTGGAAGCTTTCTTTTGTGCCTGCTGCTGGGAGGGCAAGGAAATCGATGTGCTCTCTGGATTACTCACCCACTGCAGGGCCCCTGAGGCCCCCCCAGATTGACCTTGCATGAGAGCATGGGGGTGGGGGGAATACATGCAACAATGCTGGGTTGGTGGTTGTGTCTGGGAGTGGGTGTTTGGCGCAACTGGCTTCTTTTGGATGCCATTGCCTACTGTCAGGGCCAGACACGGTCCTCTCTGTGGCACAAGGAAAACTGAACTTGTGCACAATACTTACTAGGGACCATAATTGCATTTCTCAAACTGGCCTCATAATAAAGAATAATTAACAGTAGTAGGTAATGCCTCCAATTCTGTACTATTTCTCTACAGTACCTTGGAGTTGGAGGACACTTGTGTCTGAGTGTGAACTGTGAACTGTTGTGGTGAACTCATTGCAAATCAGATTGTGTCATCCTCACTACAGAAAGTATGGAGAAAGTAATCTCGATTATTGGAGATTTGTATGTCAGACAATTGCAGCAGTTTGTCAGGGAAGAGAGGCTTGACTTTTCCTCCGTCAACCAAATTTATAAAAACCTCCTGGTTTGGAAAAGGAGGAATGAGATGGTATGAAATTCTTCCCAAATTGGAAGAGATTAGGAGAAGATCTGTTCCAGCTTCTTTTGGAATTGTAATCCACTGTGGTGGGAATGATGTGGGTTGCACCAGAGGTTTTTATCTGATGAGAGAGATGCAACATAGATCTCACATATCGTATGATCCTTTCCCAACTGCAAGTTACTGTTCTCTAATTTAATCAAAAGACCAGAGATTAGATACTATCAGCTGGAAGCAGGACTTATCAGGCGTCAGAAAACAATTTGAAAAATTGAACAGGTCAATCCATGGTTTTCTACATCATCGAGGCATGGGTTAAATTTGGCATAGGGATTTTTTCAGACATTTGCTTTCACTGTACGTGAGTGATCTAATCCATTTATCGAGAGAAGGACAGAATCCATTTTTTACATATATTTGTAAAAACAATCTGGAAAATGTCTAGTTTACTTAGGCCACTTTCAGACATCCCCCCCTCCTCCCGTGCATATTTGGGCTGCTGGGGCGGGGGGGAATGCGCAGCCAGGATATGTGTGGAGATCAGCCGAGTCTGAAAAACACACTGCCCCTCCCCCCTGGTGCAACTTTGGCATCAGACACACATGGATGCAGAGCAGGAAATCGAGTTCTGCATCCATGCACACCTGCTGGCAAAGCTGTGTAGGTGTGTGTTCAGACTGGCCAATTCCCATGCATATCCTGGCTGTGGGTGTGCATTCCCCCCTCTCCCCCAGCCAGAATATGCATGGGGAGGAGGGGAGCATGTCTGAGAGTGGCTTTAGTCTGACTGGGAGCCAAAATTAATGGTTCTTATAAGAGCTGTTCCACCAGTTACATTGACATTCCAAGGAAGACTTTTAAAAGATGTTTTTCCCCCCCACTACATAGCTGACCTAGTTTTTTGAGCAAATCAAAAAAATCTGAAAATATTAATTTTGTATTCAGAGAGTGTCTTGTTTCCCTGTTGCTGCTGCTGCTGTCCTTCTCCAGCCTTGACACAAGCACCTGGAGTACTCCAGTCCTCACAGAAGTACAGTGGACGCTGAAGATCTTCATTCTTCATGAAGAAGACTGTCCTAAATGCACATTGACCATCAGCTTGACTGTGAGTGAGATGGGGCAAGGGCGCGTGGCACTGCACGCATGTGCACATGTGTGTACACACGCAGTTAACACAGTGATGTTTGTGATTAGGATGATGATTGATTGACGGTGATGTCATCTAACACATCCTCTAGTCTCTCTAGCAAGAGTGCACCCTGCTGGATTTTGCTTTAGCTGTAGGAAGTTACTTTGGTTGGAGGGAAGTTGGAAGAAACAAAGCACAGTGTTGCTATGGGGGTGGCGGCAGCATCAGGTCTTTTGTCATCACCAGAAAAGACAGTGAAGGAGGGAGAGAGAGAGAGAGAGACCAATGGAGATAGGCCACACCGGGAGAGGGCTTTCTTTTATTTAGGCAAACTTCATGGAATTGTATGGAGGGCAGGAAGTCAGAAAAGGTGGGAGAGGGGTAGGAGTCCAAAAGATGAACTGAAGAGAATGATCTTTTTTCCCCTCTGGGTCTTTCAGTAACCAATTGTTTTCCTCTCTTGCTTTAATCTACCTGCGTGGGCCGTAAGCACTGAAGAGAGATGTGTAGACCCACCTGACCACAACACAATGGATGCTTATGGAGGAGATGGTAGCTCTGCTGAAACCATTTCATGAAGCAACAAACCTAACCAGCAGCACAGATACAACTCTCGGCCAGCACATTTACCTTGTTCACTTGCTGGAGAGAAAAACCATGGAAATGGAAGAGCAGTTCAAGGCAGCAGACAGGGATGTTGCAGCACAGCTAGCAAGGAAACTGCTGCAGGGCCTCAGAGCCATCCCCTACCTTTCTGAAATGAAAGAGGGCAAGTCACGGCCAGGTCTCCTTTGCCCTCGACCCTTGCTACAAATGAGCAGCACAAAAAAGGAAGGATGCACCAAGCCTGAACAAGGAGGTGGTAATAAAACCGCAGGAGCTAATACTGCAGCAGCGGTCATGTCAAGAAGACAGAGTGCAAGTGGGGGTGTCTTCCCACGCAGCAGCATCATCGTCAAGAGCGTTGCTAGCTCCTAAAAAGATCAGGGGCTCCCCTGGGCACTGCCTGGCACGGTGGGCCTGAGGGCGCTGCCTGGCTCCCATGCATGTGAATTAACTTTAAAGGTGCTTTTGCCCTTCCTCAAAATGGAGGTTGTCTGTACTCACTGCACCCTCAATGATGGTTTACAAATGGGTGTTTCCCACAATTCCAACTACAAACATTCCACAAGCAGAGAGCAAGTAGTAAAGCATGTATGCAGAGCACTAAATTCCAAATGGCCAAGCCACAAACACACGACACCCTAAAATACAGCCTATTATGCACATTATGCCATGCAAAGAGACATTCTTCTAGATATATTACCAGTTCATTTGAGCCCCCATAATCAATTCATGCTGCCTCCACTCCATAATCAGTTGAAGGTAGCCAACAGGACAGCCTCATGGGGAGAGGTAGGGACACGGGGAGAATGGGAAGAAGGGGACAACCATATGAGGGAGGAGGGGGGCATGGGGTGAAAGAGGGAGCATCTCTCTCACAAACACATACAATCCTCACATAGACTCACATACATAGACACACACTCACTCTGACACACAAACATTTACACACACTCTCTCTCTCACACACATACATACACACAGATTCTCATACACACAGACTCTCTCTCTCTCTCTCTCTCTCTCTCATAACTAGTGCCATAACTGAAGGAATAGCAAGTGTTTGCTAGCTTCACTCATCTGATTTGCACAAAGGGTGAAAAGAGACATGCAGTTTAACTCTACTTTAACATTTCTTAGGCATGTTGCAGGGTGGCATAGGGTACCAATACAGCCCTGCAACATGCCTAAGAAATGTTAAAGTGGTGTTAAAGCGGAGTTATATGTTTGTCTGTTTTCGCTCAAAGAGGCGAGCTCTTCACCTACTGAGAGCTTTGCTACTTAATTTCATTGTGGACCCAATCCTGTTCCCAGAAATAACCACTACAGTACATGCCTTTCATTCAAGGAGCTACTAACACTCTGTTAGCTTCTGCAGTTCGCAGCCCGTCAGTGAGGGGCTATCCCCTTTCAGAGAGAGAAAGGCATTCATTCATTTCATTGCATTTATTTAGGCACCGGCTTCCGCCATGGCCAAGAAATAAACTATTACAACACAGTAGAATAAAATATAATACAAAATGAAAACAATTATATAATCAGAATAAAATAAAAGGAACTTGACCTCAACCGAGTATAGGTATAAATATAAAACAATTTAATTCACTTTAGTCCAAGGGAACCCCCATCTTTTGTTTTAGCCGTGCATGAATGACTTCCCGCCTCTTAGCAGCCAAAGACAGGAAAATTGCAACAGTCTTCAGGTTGTCAAGTGACGTTAGACTGCTTAAATAGACGAGGGGTTCTGTAAATTCTACATCTTTTTCAGCCAGTAGGGGGGCTAACCAAACTTCACGTAAATGCTTATAATATGGGCAGTACAACAGGAAGTGCTCAACTGTCTCTATCTTATTCATGGAGCACAGATATCAACGATCTCCATAGGGGGTCCTTAGAAGCCTGCCTTCCAGAACTGCAGTCTGCATCTGGTGAAAATGGAGGGAAGTATACTGTCTTCTTAAATGCCGGTTACTTAGTGTGTCTAGGTAGGGTTCCCTATTAAAACTAGTTTTATAAACACCCAAAATAGGGGCCACCTTTCATGTCCTAAGGGTTTTGAGATCTTCCTGATTAGCCACATCTCTAGACCTCTGTTCTAATTCTTTTTTTATGGCTAAAACAGACTTGCCATAGAAATACTGAAAAGAAAATCCCAGCTTATTTAGAACTGTGGCTAAATATCTGAGCCATGGATACTCTCTAACACCTGTGTGGTAAAGTTCCTCTGCTAAGCACAGTGAATGCAGAGATCCAGAAAGGGACATAGTAACCCTAATCCAGAAGCGGAGTAGTGCCATCCTCCCATAGTGCTCTATAGTAGACATGTTGGTTTTGACACGTACCACCACCTCCGGGATACTTTGTCCCATATTAAGAATCCTCCGTAAAAAATAGTTCTGGATCTGTTCCAGAACTATATAGTCAGGAGCCGGAATAAGCTCAATCCCGAAGGTGAGCATGGGTAAAATCTTGGATTGAAAAACCCTTAGTATAGTAGAGATGGAAATGCCATAGGAACTATTAAAGGCTCCCAATAGTGCCCTAGCTGTCTTCCTAGATACCTGGGCTCTAGTTTTTTGATGATGGGCCCAGGTGCCTCTAGCTGTAAAAGAGATCCCCAGGTAAGTAAAAATGTTGATGACCTCCATACAGGTATCTGAAATAATCCATTGACGTGTACGAGGTTTCCCTCCCACAATAAGTATCTTAGATTTGCTTCCATTGAGCCGAAGCCCATTTTGGAGACAATACTCCATCAAACCAGAAATGGAAGCGTCCAGGCCCTTCTCAGTTTGGGAAAATAGTACTAAGTCATCGGCATACTGGAGGGCAAAAAATGGGTAGTCAAGGATCTTGGGAGGATGACTATTATATTCCTTGAGAAATACTATCAGATCTGCCACATATAGATTGAAAAGTGAAGGGGCCAGCACACACCCCTGGTGCACCCCTCTGTTAATAGAAATTGGGGCACTATCACTATTATGCGAGCTGCCCCTTACTCTGGCGGTGTTATTACTATGAATTGCCATCAAAATGGCCAAAAGGTCTTCATTCATTTTTTGTTTTATTTATTTAATATATTTATATCCCGCCCCTCCTGCAAACAGCTCGGTTTATGCCTCAGGTTCTCAGTTTCAGCCACAATCTTCCCTTAGGAACAGAGTCAAATGCTTTGGTGACATCCATGAAAGCTATAAAAAGTTTCCCTTTCCTAATCTTAGAGTATTTGGTGATAAGATGAGAAACAACAAAAGCGCAGTCCATGATAGACCTATTGGCTCTGAAGCCATATTGCTCTTTTGGGATAATGCCTTCTGCATCTACCCATTCCTGGAGTCGCTGGAGAATGATTTATGAGAAAAGCTTACCCATTACTGGGAGGAGGCTTATTGGCCTGTAACTCCCAGGGTCACGCTGGTTCCCCTTCTTATAGATAGAGACTATCCAGCTGTCACCCCAGGCATGGGGAAGCTGTCCTCCATGGAGGATATCCCTAAATAGCTTACATATGATCTTAACCCACCAGTGTGGGACAGCTTGTAATACCTCAGCCATCAAGCAATCTGGGCCCGGTGTCTTATTTCCTCTCAAGACCATGATCAGCTTCTCCACCATAATCTTCTGGAGGTCAAGATCTAATAGTGGAGTTTCAGGGCTTAGGCGCAAGGTCATATCAAGATCTTGGTCCCTTAAGGGAGAAACATCCCCTGCCTCGTACAGCTCACCAAAAAATTTCTCCCAAACAGAATTAGGAACCAAAACTGAACCTCCGCTCCGAGGAGGAAGTATTAACTGATTCAAGGCCTTCCAAAACCTTTTGGAGTCTCCCTGCAGGTCAAAAACTGCTAACTCTGCCCACATGCTTTTATAATAGTGAAGCTTTTTAGTCTGGGTAAGCTGCTTGTAATAGTATCGAGACTCCTGAAGGTTGGAAAATGCTAAATCAGTTCGAGCTGTGATCCAGCGTTTCTTGACATCAGAGAGCTGCCGTTTGGCCTCTCTGCACTCCCTATCCCACCAATAACTACCCTGCTTCACAGAAGGTTTCCAGGGAGCAATCAGCAAATTTTCTTTTAAGAAATTCATAATAACTGCACATTTAGTTAGACTCTCCTCGGAATCAGGATTTTGGAGGAATTGTTCCCCCAGCTCACCCAGAATACCTGTATAACATAGGTCCTGCATCTTGCCAAATAGGGTCACAGCATCCCACTTCTTCACTCTCTCTCTATGCGGTAAACAGCTTATTACAGAAGGGGGGCATACAATTGCTGGCTGCACAATCATTTGTGCCTCCAATACCCTATGGTCGCTTTCAGGTGTTACATGGAGTTTAAGTTTGTAAAAATTATCCCAAGTAGCAGGATCTATGAAAATGTAATCCACCACACTCTGGCCCAAAGGGCTATCGTAGGTAAACTCACCTTCCAAATCCCCTTGGAGTCTACCATTGAGTGGAATCAGGCCAAATTTTTGGGTGAGATCCAAAAGGCGGCAGCCTGAGCTGTTAAGCATCTCATCTTGAGAATTCCAACCAGGTATCTGTGGTTGAAGATACACTCCCCCCCTCTCTACTCCAAGCACCTCTGAGTTATCATTCCCAATCATTGAATTCCAATCCCCCAGGAATATATACCATGCCTTAGGGAACTACTCTTTCCAAGCACTAGCTTGCTCCTCCAGCGAAGCCCAAACATCCTCATTGTAATAAGGGGAAAGAAGTGGCGGAAGTAAGCATTAAGAATTATATACTGGACAGAATTGGCCAAGGTTAATAAACCTGCTTGAAACTCTGGCCTCGATGAGCACAGCTGTTGAAAAGACCAAAGCTGAGAGGAAGAAACCAAAAATGCCAGGCCCCCCAAAACTCGCCCCTTATCTTTAATCTTTTGACCCCCATGTAGCTCAACTACAAACTTCCCCAAGCAAGATAGATTGCTTGCAGGGGTTTTATTTAGAGGGAGCCAGGTTTCTTGCAGGCAAATAAAATCAAATTGACTTATGTATTCAATCCAGTCCCTGTCAGACACTTTAGATTGCAATCCTGCAATATTCCAGGATGCAATTTTAAAGCAAGCTTCCAACGGTAGCATTACTTTCTCTAGGGAAAATCTATGACCTGGGGAGAAAGGCCAGATCCTAATTTTCAGTAGCAACCACCGAAATTGAGTCCTTAACTTCAGACACATCAGGCCTGACTTGGTGGTGGTGCTAAGCTTTCCACAGCTCCCACTGACTTCAGCTAAAAGCACTTCACAAAGTTTGGCTCAAATTGGGGACCTAGAAGCAGTGAGGACACTGCTAGCTTTTAAAAAGATAACAGGACACAACTCTCTGCCCCTAAATTACTTGTTATTAAAGATAATACGTATTGCCACCCCCAATCATTCAGAATCTTAAGTCATGACACACTAAAATCGCAAGTTCAAAAAAGAGAGAAAGGGTTAACTCTTTGTAGTTGCCATTTTAAAAAAATACACTTTGATGGAATGATGTTTCTAAAACCACAGGAAATAAAATCTGATATTTTGTTAACAGTAATGCAGAGATTCTCATATAATGAACAGAAACTGGAGCTTTAAGAAAAACTAAGTAGCTAGAGACTTTGAGTATTGAATTAAGGTTGTTTCTCTTGCACGATGCAGCTTGCAGGATCAGGATCAACCTATATGTTCAGGGGGAACAAACTATCAAACCAGTAAAAGGGAAGCAAATTTTTTTAAGCTTGGTAAAGCGATTTCAAACCTACAAGAACATGTAACCTGCCAACATAGGAACAGAAGTTGCTTTAATTCACTTTCCCTGCTCCAGGCCCCTATCACCCTGGGGGTGGGGGTTTGGAACACTGAAATCAACAAAAACAACCACCACCAGTCACCTTGCTTTCTTGAGTTGCTTTTCACCACAGCACCTGCTCTGGCACCAGCAGCCACCTTTCTTCTCCTGACTCCAACCTGCCTCGTGTTGCTGCTGTACACCACGGCTCCTGCACTGTGCAGGGTGGACGGGGCAGCACTCAGTTCATCTTCAGAGGGTTGCTACCTTGTAAAAAAGGTTCTTCAAGATGCCTCTAAACATTCTCACTTGTGACAAGTGAGAATTCTCACAAGTGAGAACGTTTGGTTTAGAACCATCTCGAAGAGCATTTGTTTACAGGGTAGCAACCTTCTCACTGCAGCTACAGACTAAGACGTCCAGAGGCTCTGGGGAAAAGATCAGGGGCTCTAGCCAGGTCATCCCCCCTCCGAGCAACACCCCCGGTTAAACCCCATTGTGTGTAACAGAGAATTTCACAGTAGAGACCACTATCAGGTATTTCAGGTGAAAAAGACCTTATCTTGTGAATATAATCACAATTCTACAGAATATACAGATTTAAGCAGCAGGCAGGACCCTAATAAGTCATTAACAAGCAGATGACTAATTTTAAATTCCAATGTAGACTTAAAAGAAAACTTACATATTGATATAGGGATGTATCTATCAGTAGTTGGAGTCTCAACTACTATGACATCATCAGCTTAAGAATGGATCAGAAACAGAGCAAGTAATTGCATGTGTTGTAGCTTAGTCATCAGAAGCATAGAGTCTTGACAGAGAAAGTGTGTTTTTAGGAAAGTGCCTTCACATCCATTACCCACCCATCCTGAATGTTGCAGGGTTGCATAGGACACCAAAATTCCAGACATGTGGAAACAGTTAACACAGATTTAAGATTTAAACTTGAATACTATTGGTCTTTTTGCATTTAAAGCAGGGAAACAATGTTCCCGCTTCTCTTAAGACTGCATTACAGCCCTTTGTGACTTCCTGGATTTAGGTGAGTGCTTGAGTTTTAGTCTGGGGCTTACAGCAATACTTTTGCAAAGTAAAATGGGGTTTCCCCAGGTGTCCCAATTTATCTGTGTTAAACTGTTTCCACATGTCTGGAATTTTGTATCATCCTGATTGTTACTGACTTCCTTGTATGTAGAGCAGGGAGGAATTGCCCCCATCGCTCTTTGGATCAAGTTATAGCTTCTGCTGATACTTTGACTCCTTGGATTTGGAGCAGGGAGGAATCTGCACTCAGCGCTCTGGGGCAATTTCCCTTAACTGAGGAGCCAATACAGCCTGTGGCTCTTATTTGCCTGATTCTTCTGATCACACTAACCATCCAGGCTACCCCATGTCTAGGGTGGCCATACTTCCCCTTTAAAAGACACATGAAAAATACATGGTTCAGGGCTGCACTGGAACCAATGCAGCATTACACCATGTATTTTTCATAAGTGTCCACTTTTCAAAAGGGAGGTATGGCCACCTTACCCATGTTCCATCTTTGTGTCAATTCAGAGGGCCTTAAAGTAGGACTGCACAAGGTGGATGGTAAAGGTGACCAGGTTCATGACTGGTGCTGGCTTCAGTTAGTGAGCTCATAAAGGGTGATAACATCACGCTGAGCTCACAGAGGCAGCAAGATTCCGTTACCTGGGGAAGCTATTTATGTTCATTTGTGTTGAGGTGGCTGAGGAGATAAGATCTCAGTGCTGCTGCTGAATGATAAAGAGTCTGTGAGTGTGAGAGGACCTTGAGCAGGGCTGGCCTTAGCCCTGGTGGGGGCTGGGCCAAAGGGCTGAGTCCAGATGCCAGAAAAGGCTGAGGTGCAGGGAGCCATGCTGTTCCCTGGTCTCGAGAGGTGGAAAGGGAGAGCTGTTTTGTCCTTAGTCCCAGGAGGAAAGCTATGCTGCCCTAGGATTAGGGGGACAGGGCACAGAAAGTTATCCTGCTCCTACGTCTCCAGCTCCTATGGCCCTGCTGCCACCGCTTGTGAGGGGCCACTGGAGACTGGGGATTTGGGGGTAAGAATAAAAGAGTCTTTCTCTGATTGAGTCAAAGGGCCCAGTCCCCAGGGCTTTCTTGACTCCCTCAGTCCAACCTCACTTCTCTTCTTTCTATAGGGCATAGGATCAACAATGCTTCCTACCCATGCAGGGGCAGTGTTCTTGACTTGAGGAGCTTCAGAAAAGCAAAAGCCAAACAGGAAAAAGTGATCATCACTTCATGACAATGGAAACTTTCCAGACGTGGCTGCCCACACTCGGATGCAATCTACTGGCTCAATACACCAGCTCTTCCTGGCCAGAACCACCCTAGGGCTGGGTTGAAAGCAACATGGCTCCGAAAGAAGTATGTAGATTGGGGTAGCCTTTGTCCGTTTGGGTCTCACTCTAACCCAGTTCTGGTCTCTATCCCAGCTTGTGGAAGAAGCTACAGGAGTGGGAGGAGGCTTAGTTTCCACATAATGGTGACCGAACCAGAGCTGAAAGAGTAGAGAAACTGCCTGGAGCTCCTAGATGGTGTTTCCCAATCAGGTCTGTCCCTCTGTCAGGGAGTGACAAGGTTCCCAGGGTGGTAGGGAGTGGATGTCTCCAACAGACTAATGATTAGAGAGAGATCCTTCCTAAGGACATAAATGCTGCACTGAACAGACCAATGGTACCTCCATGGGAGCTGGTGCTTTGCCCATCCCCAAACTGATCTGCTCTACCGTCCATCCTCACCACAGCTCATTCTTTGCTTTACAGGGCCTGGCTCCCCAGAACATTTTCCTGACTAGAGCATCTGCATTGACTCGCATAGGGCATTACCTGGTATTGCAGTGATGAGAAGGAGAAGGCAAGGAGAGTAGTGATGCAGAGCTGCCTTGTGCCTGACTAGGGCTCTGATCCCTGCCCAGCAAAAAGCAGCACATGGTAGGAAGAAGTCAGGAAGGGAATGCTAACTTGTGTTCTGGGCATTCAGAGCCTGGGGAATATTATACCTAGGGAATATTATACCCAAGAAGGAGACATACCTCTGGTGTCCTGAACCTAAATTGTGGAGGGGGATTGCCAAGGCTTGGTCTTGGCTATTAAATTCAAAGGAGGGGGGAGGGTGAGCCCCAGAAAATGTTCCCAGTGGGACTGTGCATCCCAAAATGTGGCAGACCAGGAAAAGGCCAATCCTGGCTATTTCACGATTGGAAACAAAAGCCAGAAAAAAAACATGGATGGTTTATTTGGCAATTTTTAATGACTTTGCTGTCTCCACCCCTGTCCTGGTTACAGATTAAACCAGAAGAATGCCTGTCTTACTAAAGAGGCAGGGTGGTCCAGTATTTGGGTGCTAGCTGGAAACTAAGGATCAGTTCCTTCCTCTGGCAGGGGATGTGGCATCCTGGGCAGACTTCCTTATTTTTCTTTATTTACAAATTATGCACTGCCAGTGTCTCTGTGCTTGGTTTTCCCCATGAATCAATGTCATTTTCAGTGCTGGATGAGATACTTTTAATATCTATAACCCTAGTATTTCTTGATTTAGCTCTAGAAGACTTTGACCAAAGGCCATGATTTATTAAATATAACAAACGTATCTGGCAAGGGAGTGTTTGGGTAAGGGGGGATTGGAGCACATCAATAGGTGATACACACCATCCCCCTGGGGTGGAACTCTAGGACATCTAAAGCTGGAGAACTTTCCTGAGCCACACACCCCTGCTTGAACAGGTATTTGAGGGCTGTAGAGGCTGAAGGGCCCTAGGGCTTAGGAAGATTAATGCTGGAGAAGGCTTTACTAACCATGCTACCTGCTGTTTGTATTCCCTTTTCTCGGATGTTTGAGTGATGATGTAGTGGTTGTAGGAGACTGAGAAAGAGCAATGGGTGGCCTTAGGCTGGGGTCAAGAGCAGGGTGGCTGCTCAGGGTCCTGCCTGTTCTGAAGCTGGACAATGGCTCTTGGCCTTGAGTGGATGCTCTAGAGTTGCAGGGCTCCTACCACACCCCTAATGTAACTGTCTGTCCTTAAGGCTCCATGAATAGAGCTGTAATGGCTTGTGAGCGTTGGCCCTGTCTTCTCCCACCCTGATATGCTGCTGTGCCCAAACGGGGAGTGAGAGCTTCAACGTAGGCCCCACAAATTCCAAGGCCATATTGAGAAGAGTTAGGACAACTGCAGAAGTAAAATAATTCAATGGAGAGATACCCCTCTGTTTTGGCAGATGCAGAGGACCAGGGGAAGATGAATGCTGAGACACCTGCAGCTAGAGAAACTTTTCTTGTGGGCTGCGTGCCTGAAGGATTTGCAAGGTTCCGGGGGCAGGCCAACACCTGCCTGAAGGGTCTGTAGGAGTCTGGGGTGGTACAGTTCAGCTGCCTCTACCTCCCCTCCTCAACAATTGGAACCAATTTCTCCTCCCTGCCCCACTTGGTGCAGTTTTGTGGTATAGTGAGGAGCAACATGAATGGAAATCCCTGGCTTGGTATGTTGTAGACATGGCTATATGATGGCTGTAAAGACATCTGAGACTTCTCAAAGAAACAGTAAAACTGTAAGCAATGGTTATCCTATAAAGTCAGGGTGGGCAGCTGACATTCTGCAAGCTGGTTTTATTTGACTAGTAATTTCATAGTCAATTATTTACATAGCCGCAGGCCTTTGTAAAAATTTACCAGAAATAAATACATTAAACATAACAATAATTTACAGAAGGACAGTCCTCTTTCACAAGAGCGCCTCCTCAATCAATAACAATAAAACCATAACATACAAGCAGCTCCTTAACTGTGCTAATTACTTCTAAATACAGGTTCATGCACTGATCCCTCAAACTGAGGGTCCTCTACCCACAATAAGGCCCAGCTGACCCATTCAACCCACTCTGCCCCCAAACCTTGGTGCCATCCTTTAAGTCCCGTTTATATTTGAAAACAAGTATTAGAAACCTTGCCACTCTAGAGGACACCGATCTCCAAGAAGAAATTCTTCATTAGACTTGAAGAATCCTGATGAATTAATAAGGGGAACAATAAAGATCTCCCTCCATGACTGATACAAGGGACATATGAGTAAAATATGTGCCATGGATGGATTCTATACATTTTTTATGTAACTTGTAGCACTCCGCACAGAATCTCTCATCCCGGGGGGTACCGCTTTGTATGCCTTCCATAACTGCCAAAGGGAATACATTCAGTCTGGCCAAGGTCAATGCCACCCTTACATTTATTTATTTATTTATTTATTTAAAACTTATATTCCACCCCTCCTGCCCACAGGGCAGCCAGGGGCAGCGAACAACACTCATTAAAACAATAAAAAAAAATTAAAAAAATTTAAAAATACAATATGAGGGGAAACCCCCCACCCCTAACCAAAAGCCTGGAGGAACAGCTACGTCTTACATACGTGCCGAAACAGCAGGAGCGTGGGAGTTAACTGATCCTCCTCTGGGAGCAAATTCCACAGCACAGGGTGGCCTCTGAAAAAGATCTAACATCGGTGGCCACCCTCCTTGCCCAAGGAACCTCCAAAAAGGCTCCCACGGACGATCTCAAGGTTCTCATGGGCACATGGGGAGTGAGGCGGTCCCGCAGATAAGCAGAGCCCAGGCCCTGAAGGGCTTTAAAGGTTAAAACCAGCACCTTGAATATGGCCTGGTGTTTTATAGGCAGCCAGTGCAGAGCCTGGAGCACTGGCGTCATGTGCTCCCTGAAACCCGCCCCCGTAAGGAGACTGGCCGTGGAATTCTGCACCAGCTGCAGCCTCCGGACCAGTCTCTCGGCAGCCCCACGTAGAGTGTGTTTCAGTAATCCAGCCTTGAGGTGATGAAGGCATGGATGACAGTGGTGAGGTTGGCGTCTGAGAGATACGGCCGAAGCCGCCGGACAAGATGTAACTGCCAAAACACACTCCCACCACAGCCACAACCTGAGATTCCAGGCTGAGCCGCGAATCGAGGAGTACACCCAGACTCTGCACTTGAGAGACCATGGGAGAGCGAACCCCCCCCAACAAGAGGAGATTCAACCACCCCCAGTTCCCCCAAGCCCTCACCCACCAACATCACCTCCATCTTGTCAGGATTCAATTGCAGATGGCTCGACCTCATCCAAGCCCCCACAGCTGATATGCACTGGGAAAATAATGAGACTGCATGGCCTGGGTCGATGGAAAAGGAGAGGTAGAGCTGAGTGTCATCAGCATACTGATGACACTGCATGCCCTGAAACCCCCTCACGATCTCCCTTAATGGCTGAATATAGATGTTAAACAAGAGGGGTGACAGAATGACACCCTGCGGGACTCCACACGTGAGGTCCCAAGGGGAAGACGTACACTCCCCCAAGACCACCCGGTAAGTTCTCCCGGCCAGGAATGAACAAAACCAATCCAAGACTGTTCCACCAATTCTGGCACGGTGCCGCAGGCAAGTCACCAACACCTCGTGATCGACTGTGTCGAATGCAGCCAAAAGGCCTATCAGGACCAGTAAGGTCTGACGACCCTGGTCCAATGCCAGATGGAGATCGTCAACCAAGGCCACTAATGCCGTCTCCGTGCCATACTCAACCCGAAACATTTTCTAAGATCTACCAAGTACCTAAGACCCCTAGCGGGAATCACAGTTAATTGTAATTTTAATGACAACGCAACTGCCCTAAATTTGGATCACAACCCATTTTGCACCCTCTGTAATTCTCCCCTCCGCCCCCCCGCCACCTACTGTCCCGGGAACTTATCTGGTAGGGATGGGTATCTGGCGGGTATTACGGATCCAGAACTTTAATTCGGGATTTAATTATGGTGTAGCCCCATTCTGCACATGCATGGCCTTTTCCAAAATGGTGGTGGCTCATGCACAGAATGATCCAGTGACCATTTTGCGTGTGCACAGTTATATTTTGCGTCTGCACAGTTAGTTTTTAAAAACTTTTTATAGATTTCAAACCGAACCACAATAGGCCTGTTGTGGTTCGGTACAGATTAATCCATAACTGTCAATTACGAGCAGGTATGGATTATTCCAAATCTGTAATGCCCTGTCCTTCCTATCTGGGAAACGGAGACTACAAGCAACATGTCCTGAAATCTGAGAAGAATGGGGAAGAATGACCACCCTGCCAGAAACCAGAAAGGAAATGCACAGGAAAGAAAAGCAGAAACTTTCCCTCTGCTATTTCTGACAGGATGGCTGGCTATAGGGATGTGGCAACTCTGCAAATTTCCTGGAGGTGACTTTGCCTAACAAGGCTGCATTGGTCACCCTCTCCCACTTCCTTCTGGGAAAGGGAGTTTAGAAGCTTTATATATTATTATTATTATTATTAACAAACATTTATATAGTGCCAGCAGTGTACCTGGCACTTTACAAAGTAATAAAATAGACACAGTCCCTGCCCCTAGGGCTTACAATCTGAGAGACAGGAGCTGGGGGAGAGACTTAGGAAGGGGAACAGAGGGAAAGACAAGGGGTCTAACATTCATGAAGATGCGAGGTCTCAAGTGCACGTACTTG
>QEPC01014029.1:418832-438770 GCA_003113815.1 Sphenodon punctatus
CCCCACTCTTGCTATGTAAACTGAGGCCAAGGGACCTGAGAAGAAGGGCATGCAAAAAGCCCCCAGGAACCAACTGAGGCCAGAGAACATGGGGATAGAGGCTTGACAGGGAAGCCTCCCCATACGAGGTGCACAAGCAGAAAGGGGGGTGCAGATGAAAACGGATAGGAAATAAGGATCGGGCCCAGTTACCCTAGCCATAGCAACCAGGAGACACTCATGGAAAGATACTAGCCAAAGGTGGAAAAATGGACTGGAAGGGAGGGCCCTCTGAGTAAAGAATGAGGTCATTAAGAAGGAGGGCTCACCCTGTTGTAACAAGGAATTGGTGGCCATGACTTAGTACAGAAACCCCCCCAATCCCTGCATTCCCCAAGAAAAACCAGACATACACCCATTGTACCCTAAAGACCGTCGTTAGCCCTACCTCCCCTCCCTGCATCTTCTGTTTATAGTTTCCCCCTGTGACAAAGATATCTTGGGCATCTAGTATGTCCCTCTTTGTCATGGAAGTAACATCCCCTCATTAGCCCATTGTACACCCCAAATGACCCTGCTTAGCCTCCCAGAAACCTTTTTTTCAGTACCCAATAACTGCCCTACAGTTTCCCTTCCACCTCTGAGCAGTTTTTGGACCCAGATACATGCAGGTCGCTCTGTGCGTGTCTGTGTTAAGATTTTCTTCCAGACTCTGGTCTGCCCTTTTTGCTTTTTCCTCCATCCCCTGAACTCTGCTGGATCCGTGGGCTGCCTGTCCCATCTCAACAGGCCAGGAAAAGGTAACTGCAGGTCCAGACTTTCCCAGACAACTGGGGAAGTCCTCTTTCTCTTTCTCCCTGTCTCCTTCTCTGTCTCTATCGTGTTCTCTTGCTCCCCCTCACTGAGCCAGAACCGGAATACCCCCCCTCTCTTCTCCTACCATCCCCACAAGCTGCTTGTGTTTTAAACCCCACCAGCCAGATCGGGGCTGTGTTTCTGTGTTTCTCTGTTTTATAAACCAATAAACCTGCTGTTTTTGGATACCTGTCTCCTTCTCTCTCTTTCTATTTGGGGAGGGTACATAAAACTGCCTGTAGCACGTACTGTCCTCAGCTTGATCCTTTGAACACATGGAGACCCCAGTTTAAGTCTTTAAGCCAATTCCCTCCGAAGTTTAAGGAACGGTGATTATTGGGGTACATCGCCTCGAGAGGTCACGAGTGGGGGGGTGTCTCCTGTTAACAAGGAAGTCTGCTCCTCAGCTGCCTCCCACTTCCAGTCACATTTTTCCTGCCTTCCAGTCATATTTTTCCCACCCCCGAACTCATCTGAGCTTTTCCAAGCTGTTCGGCCGTTTGAGAGTTTGGTTTGGACATTCGGTTCGGTCGTCCGAACAGGCCGAGTTCAGCCCGAACTTCAAAATTCTGAACAATGTTCGTCCCTCCCTAATAAGCAGGGCAGAATCCTAAAGGAGCTAGATCTAGGATAAATTGAGGCATGCCACTGCTGCTCCTGAGGCTGCTGTGGATTCAGGCAAAACAAAGGTAGTGAGATGTCTTGCCTCCCTATGGAAAGCTGAAACGTTCCCTCCTTTCTTCCAAAAATCAGGATGAAGAAACAGTCTATCACTGTGGAACTGACATAATCTGGGTCTGATCACTGAGGTCCCGCCTCCAATATTCTTCTGGCTAGTGAGATGGTGACCAGAAACTGAATCCTCATCATCCTAAAGAGGTTCAAAGGGAGCCCAAATCATTGTCCAAAGTTTGACATTCAGTCTCCAGGAGGGAAAGGGTTGACACACAGGAGGCCAAAGCAGAAAGGAGACCTTCAAAAATCTTTTCACATGAGCGCAAATGGACAAGGATTCCTATTCTCTGCAGCAAATGATGTTGATTGTGGCTGTTCGCTGTATTTGTCTTGAGATCCATCTTGAGATCCTCCTAAAGAAAGTGAAGCATTCCATTGAATGTGCCCATTCTCCTGGCCAAAAACTCCTTCCATGTTGCTGTATATACCTTGTTTGTGGATGCTCACCAAAACAGTGTATCAATCTATGAGTCACTGAAGGACACAAGTTTGGATCTTTCTGCATACATTTATGTATGTATGTAAACAGTGTCCACTAGAAATTGAATCTTTGTGAAATGTTGAGTAAAATGATAATAAAGTTACAGCCCCAGAGTTGTAATACAGAAGTTATAAATTGTAATTTTATAGGAGTGAAAGAAAGGGGCCTGAGCCATACAGATTCAATTAAGGTGAATACACAACTCTGCATTGGGAACAGTGGGCGCTAACACCACAATGCTGATGTGCAAAATGACTTGCAGAGCCATTTTGGAGGTGGAGGGAGACACTCCAGTTAGCAAGCAAACAGGGTGGTTGTCAATTTCACAGGAACTGGAGACACACAAAGAGAATTACATTAACATGAACTGATAAACACTTTAAAAGTTATTTAAGAACTGATATGTACTTTTGTTCTACTTGTGGCCATCTAAGAGAGGAGAACCCAAGCAGCAATCAAAGGAATGAAGACCATCTCATGAGATGAGGTGAAAAGAACGTGGCTATATAGACATAGAAAACAAAGACAGAGAGAAGATATCATCATGTTGTACAAATATCAGAGGAGTCAGCAGAATAGAAAGGGAAGATTTGTCCAAAGTAGTGGGTGTGGGTACAAGGACAAATGGATACAGCCTGCAAATTAGAAGAAGGCTTTTACCCATCAGAGCAGTAAACTACTGGAATAAGCTCTTGGGGGTAATGGTGGGAGGAAAGAACTTGAATAGCCTGATGGCACACAACTCATGAATGATATTTCAGGGGAAAGAATCTCTTAAAAAAAAACACCAAAGTAAACAAAAAAACCAAACCCAAGACACATTTTTTGTTTTGTTTTTCTTGAAGCATCAAAGTTGTCAGCAACTTGAAATGGGGCTGATGGGGTATTCTGATGCCTGGAGACAGATACTTATCTGTAGGGACCTGCTCACATGCTCAGGGTCTAATGGATTCCCATATTTAGGGTTCAGAACAAATTTCCCTTGGGTCAGATTGGCAGTTGACTTGGAGGGTTTGGGGTTTGCCTCACCTGCAGTGTGGGTGTGACTCACTTGTTTGAGTCATCTGGATTTTTCGTCTATAAGATTGTCCCTGTTATTGCATCATTGAGCTCTGGTTGGTCCTGATCTCTGCTTGTAACTGATTTTTTAATAAAGGCTCTGTTTCTGTTTGAATAGATTTGTGTGTGTGTGTGTTCTGGCTGTAGTGAATTCTGTATCAGTGCTGGGGGCTGGACTATGTGACCTTTAAGATCCCTCTCAATTCTCTGACTCTGCCTGAGAGGAGAGCCCAGCCAGCAGTGTCTGTGAAGAGACTATGCTGAGAATGACTTAATGGTGACCTATTGAATTAAGAATGAATCAATTTAACTAGAATTGCATTGTTAGGCTTCTGATTTTTTTTCTGTAAGCAACTGTAGCTCTGAACTAATTTTATTTACTTTAACTTGAATTTGATTTCTTTTCTTTTATAAATCTTCCTTTTACTCTAAAGTTGGTGTATGTTCATTTGGTGACACTGGATACAGAATTCCCCGAGTAGGTTCAGAAGTGTCCCTAACCCAGTACATGTTTGATATTTGGGGATGTCCCTATATTAGATGGCTAAAGCTTGCACTTGTGAATCTGGCCTGAACCGTTTGGATTCACACATCCTCCTGCAAGAGTTGGCAGAGAACCTCTGGGTTGTAAGAACAAGAAGCTCCCTTCTTTTCCTCAGGCCTCCCTAGCTGGGCACATTTCCCCCTGCAGCCAGGTAGCCGGCTATGAGTCAGAGCCCTTCATGGCTCCTTCCTCTCTGGTTGTCTCCTTTCTTCCCGATCAGATCAGCCATCCCCGCTACAGAGCTCCAGGCTCAGCCTTTCAGTTCCTGGGCTGGCTCAGCCATGCTCAGCCCTGCTGGCCCTACTCAGCAGGCGTGTGCATTTTGTTTATGTTTTCTGTTTAATTCAAACAAAAGTTTGTGGTTTTGTTTAAGGTAAACAGAAAACATAAACAGAATAAAAAAAACAATGACATTTTGTCTACATTTCATTTGTTTCACCTGACAGTGCCTGCTTCAGTGACGATGTCTGACAAAACAGTGTATCAATTCTAGCCAGGGGAAAAAGAAGGGAATGGGAGAACATGATTGCAATCTCTGCTGTCCAGTTGGGACTGCTAAGACATCAGGGGTTTATACTGCTAAAGCCTTATAATTGTTGTACTGGTGTTCATAGAAAGACACTATGTCCAAAGATTGCAACTTCATCTATGGTATCCTCATGCCCATAGAAAGAGAGACTGGCAAAAAGAGCTATATTGCCCATTCTTTGCTGAAAATGATCTCGCTTCTTAAGATCCTTTGTTTATCCAAAGGGAGTTCTCTTCTCCCTGAACTCTACTCTGCCCTTTTTCCTGTAGCACCCATGGTAGACAACTTTTTAAGGGCCCCTATTTAAGGGGCGCACAGCAAACAGGAAGTATCTCCAGAACACAGGCACTACCTAGTAGGGATGGGCAAACAGAACCGAGTTCGGAAATTCGGTTCGGTTCGAAAATTGAGTTCGGTTCAGAAGTTCAGTTCGGTCGACCGAACTATTTGAGTTCAGTCCAAACTCTGAACTTCCAAACAGAGTTCAGAAATTCAAACCCCAGTCAACTAAATTGAATATTATCTTATAGGGATGGGTGAACAGAATCGAGTTTGGAAATTCAGTTTGGTTCAGTTCAAAAATTGAGTTTGGTCCGGAAGTTCAGTTTGGTCGACTGACTAGTCGAGTTCGGTCCGAACTTCCGAACCACGTTCGTACAGCCCTACTGCCTAGCATAGCCTGTGGTCATAGACTCCCAGCCCTCCATCACCTGTGGTTCAGCTCCTAGCCCTCCAGTCTCCCATGCTCCAGCTCCCAGCCCAAACCACCAGTGTCTAAGGAGCAAGCACCCAAAGTGTGGAGCTCAACCCCTAGTCCAAACAGTCTTTATAAATCCCCTTCAGGGTATCAGAAGGAAGGGTCCCACCTGAAAATCCCATGTAGTTGAATCCTCTCACAGCAGAACTTCCCAGCTGGTATCAGCTGTGGAATCCCGCTAAGGCTTTAAACTCAGGAGTCTCCCAGTGTGAGTCTATACAGATATCTCACCAGAGCCTTACCCTAGAGTTCCTTTCAGTTTCATCTCCCTCCACCTCTTTGATTGAGAGCTAGAGTTCTTAAATAACCATAAGGCCCTTTGCTAACAGGGTCTACAAACCACAAACTAAGAAACTGCAAACTGGGGATCTGCGCATGCGTCAGGGCTAGCGGCTGGAAGCAGCCCAAGCTCCGCACCCCCCAGCTCTAAAAAAGCAGAGAAAACCTGTAAAAAATAGAAAAAAATCCTCAAACTGTTTAAAAATGGCTGGTAGATGCAAACCTCGCCAGAAGCTTCCACATGCAAATGCTATGGAGAGGTTCTGCCATAGAAGCCAGCCTGCTGAGCTGCAGCAGGGGAAGGAGGCAGGCATTGAAGAGAGCAAGATGTCAGCGGCACCAGCAGCAGAGCGGGAGCTTGAAATTGACCAGCTTCTTCCTTGGGAGCAGAAGGTGAGGAGGGAAGGGGCTCAGCAGCAAAAAAACAAAAGAATTGAAAAGATTAAGCTCCCCACGAAACCAGCATCTGTGAGTCCCTTAGATAAGCAAGCCAGCAAGCCCAGAACTGCAGGGACAAGGCAGGAGGGGGAGAGAAGCAACGGGGGAAAAAACCTGGCAGTGGAGGCAGAGCAGGAAAATAAATAGACCAGGCCCCTGCAGGCAGTGCAGAAGAGGGGAGTGCAGAAACAGCCTCCTTAAGAAAAATACTTGGCCAGATGAAAGAGGAATTAAAGCAAGAGGTGAGACAAATAAAGCTGGCAGTAGAGGAAGGCAACAGGAGGATGGAAGGGATAGTGAAGAGAGTGCAGGCAGCTGAAGGGAGAATTTCTCAGCTGGAGGATCAGTCCCTCTCTACCCAGGAGCAGTTAGAGAAATGGAAGGGAGAGACTACATTTCTGCTTGCAAAGTGTGAGGACCTGGAGAATCGCTCACGAAGAGGGAATTTAAGGCTGAATGGTATAAAAGAGGCTGGGACCATGGAAAAAATAAATGAAATAGTTTGGGCAGTACTAAAAGAAAACTTTCCAGAAGAAGCTCAATTTCATACTGCCCCAATTGAAAGGGCTCACAGAACAGGGCGCCCTCCACAGAAAGATACTGATCCCCCCCGCCCAATTCTAATTAAATTCCTGAGCTATAACACTAAGGAAGAAATTCTTAGGGCAGCCAGGGCCAAGAAAAAATTACAGTTCCAGCAAAAAAATATAAGAATAGTCCCAGATTATGCTGCGGAGACGATAAGGAAAAGAATGAGATGGGGCAAGTACTTCGGAGAGCTGATTGAAAGAAACCTGAAACCACGGTTGCTCTTTCCCGCCAAAATGATGATTTTTGAAAATGGAAAGAAAAAAATCTTTGAAGCAACAGAGGACCTAGAAATATTTCTTGCAGCTCAGCCAGGAAGAATTAGAGAGAGAGTGCAAAGATGAGGCTCGAATTAAAGGAGCTGCATTGAAGGGAACAGCAGAGAGTTGGATGAAGAATTGATGAAAGAAGTGGGTTTATATATGGTTGTTAAATAGTTAAGAATACTTAAGCTTATAGATAAGGGATTGGTTTGATAAATAGATAAAAGGAATGTTGGGTTTGATAACCACAATGCACGGATATTTTATGTAACTCTCCTGATACAAAAAAAAAAAAAAAAAAAACCACAACTGATTGTAACTGGTCATGTTTGATAACAGAAAAAATGCTAAAAATAGGATTGTTGATGCTTTGAGGCATAGTTTAATATTGTTTTAAAAGCACAGGTTGGTCTGCTAAGACTCAAAGAGAATTATACATAATTGGAATTCATTGAGAGCTGGGGGGGGTCGGAAGGATGGGCACACGCTGGATTATCTTAATCAATCCGGGTGATAGAACTTCCAGAAGATCCTCGCAGGGGGAAAAGGGAGGAGAGGTGAGCGAAATAGCTCTTGGGGGGGTTGAGAAGTTTAAAGGAAAAGGGCAAGATGGAGAAGAGAGGGCTCAGAAAGGGGGAGGTTGGCTATGGCAGGGGAAGGAGAGGAGGTGGGAAAAAGGAATACAGTGTCTGGGACAAAAAAATTATAACGACAGGAGAGAACCAGTTACAGGGAAATATCTACCTAAATATCTGCAGAGAGTAGGAAATACAGGTGTTGGAAACATGGAGAGGCGGATTATTTTTACAAACTTTGCTAGCTCAACAGATGACTAATACTAAGACTGTCACTCTGAATGTCAGAGGTTTAAATTCTCCTCAGAAAAGAAAGAGGGTTAGAGATTTTGTGGAGGAGCAGGGGGTGGATATATTCTTTCTGCAGGAGACACACCTGTTAGTGAAGGATGTCTCTAGATTTAAGACAGCTAGAATAGGAGATCTATGGGCTTCGTGTTCTAAGAGGAAAAGAGCAGGGGTTATCATTGGATTTACTAAAAAGAGGGATTTTGTTTTAGAAAAGAGTATAAAGGACAAAGAAGGAAGATTTCTATGCCTGGTAGGTAAATTAAATGGATGGCAACTGACTTTGGCCAACATATATGCACCCAATACGGGAAAGATAAAATTCTTCAAGGATTGTTTTGAAAAAATTGCTCAGGTCTCCAAGGGCTCAGTGATAATACAGGGAGATTTCAATGCTACCCTCTCTGATTTGGATCACTCCAGACAGGGAGGCATAAAAGGGGAACAGAGGGAACTGAATAAGATGCTAGAGCAATTTGGTTGGATTGACATCTGGAGGCATCTAAATGGTAAGGAGAGAGATTACACTTTCTTCTCCACTGTTCATAATACTTATACACGGATTGATCATGTCTTAGTAAATAAAATAGATGCGCATAGAAGAGACAGATGTATAATTGTTCCTGTAGTGATGACTGATCACAATGCGGTGGTCACCAGGTTTAAAGAGCAAGGAAAAATACATCAGCTAACTGATAATTGGCAGCTTAACAGAAACCTGCTCAAAAATAAGGAAAACAGTGATCAATTAATGAAGCTCTTGCAAGAATTTTTTGATCTTAATTTGGGGACAGTTGACTCTCCGGCTATACTATGGGAGGCAGCAAAGGCTGTAATTAGAGGTGAAATAATCGCGCTAAATGCAAAAATAACAAAAGATAAAAGACAGAAAAAAAAGGAGGCATACGCAGAATTACAAAAACTAGAGGCCTTAAATAAAATTAGGTCCACTAAGGACTTGAGACGACAAATTATTAAGAGCAGGGAAATTATAAACACAATAGAACTAGAGAAGACCAAAAACCAATTGAGGAAAATAAGATTCCACTTCTACGAACATAATAATCGGGCAGGGAAAACTCTGGCTAATTTAGTTAAGAAAAGGCAAAGAAAGGCCCACATAGCTAGGATCATTGACAGGAAGGGGATATACTGCACGGAGCCACAAGATATGAAAAGGTTTTTTTTAGAATTCTATAAAAAAATCTACACATCTAAAAACCCGGAAGACTCTGAGATACAAATTTTTTTGGAGAGATTACAAATCCCTAAAGTGAATTCAGACCAATTAGCATTTTTAAATGCAGACATTACAATTAAAGAAGTAAATGAGGCAATAATAGCAGCAAAAAATAATAAGGCGGCAGGGCCGGACGGGTTCCCTAGTGAGTTCTACAAGACATTTGCAGATATCCTGGCACCCCATTTAATGGCAGTGTTTAATAACATCTTAGCTGAGAACGTAATGCCGCAAAATTTTTACAAGGCTGTCATAACTGTAATCCCAAAACCAGGAAGAGATCCGGACTGCTGTGGGAGCTATAGACCGATATCTCTGTTGAATTGTGATTACAAGATCTTTGCAAAAATTTTAGCAGACAGGTTAAAATCAATAAGCGAGGAAATAGTACACAGAGATCAGACAGGCTTTATTCCGGGTAGACAGGGCAGGGATAACATAAGGAAAGCTATTAATATAATATTCGCAGTAAACAAGCAAAAAATCCCAGCCATGGTCATCTCCGCTGATGTGGAGAAGGCCTTTGATTTTATTGAACCTAAGTGCTTATTTAAAGTTTTAGAAAGGGTGGGCATAACTGGTAACTTTTCAAAGTGGCTCCTGGCAATATATAGAAAGCCGGAATCGAGGCTTTTAATCAATGGGGAACTTACAGAGTCATTTAACTTGCAAAGAGGAACGAGGCAAGGATGTCCTCTCTCCCCATTACTTTTCAATTTGGTCATTGAAATGTTAGCCTTGGCGATAAGGCAAAACGAAAAAATCAAAGGTGTTAAAATAGGAACCAATGAATGCAAATTATCTTTATATGCAGATGATCTCCTGATATATATAACAGAACCAGAGATAACACTACCAGAGTTAATAAAAACTATGGATTCTTTTGGGAATATTTCAGGATACTCAATAAATAAAGATAAATCTGTGGCTCTAGCTTATAGCTATGGAAATGAACAGGACAACCACTTAAAAGAAATCTCACCCTTTCCTATAACAAACGCAGGGCTAAAATATCTGGGGGTAGTCCTCACGAAAAATCCTAAAGATTTATACACAGCAAATTTCCAGCCGCTGATAAAACAATTAAGGGAGGAAATACAGCCATGGCGCAGGATGGCGGTATCATGGCTGGGCAGAATTAATATGTATAAAATGTTGGTGCTGCCTAAGCTGCTATATAAACTAATGGCAGTACCGATCGCATTGCCTGAGGCCTTCTTTAAGCTTAATGAGGCTCTTGTAAGGGACCTCGTATGGAATGGCAGAATGCCACGAATTAGAAGGGCCACACTGATGCAGCTCAAGGAGAAAGGGGGGCTCAATTTACCCAACTTAAAAATATATCACAAAGCAGCAATTACCTTGGGGATATATGACTGGTGTCAAGAAATCAATGCACCCCAATGGGCTAAGTTAGAAAGAGAACTGACTCAGTCTATAGATCTAAAGGACCTCCTAGTGGATCAAGGGAAGCTTTCAGTGGAGACAAGGCGAGAACACCCGTTTGCAGGAGTACTTTGTAGAAGTTGGCACACGCTAAGGAAAAAAATGGGGCTAAGGGAAGAATACTCCCCCTTCACTCCATTAGATTCAATAATGGCTAGAAAAAGAGAATTAGCACCGGATCTAAGGAAACTATTAAAGAAAAAAGGGATATTAAGAATGGGGCAACTTTTCTCGGGTGGAAGATTTCTTACCAGAGATACAATAGAAGAAATCACACAAGGGAAAATAGATACCCTCCAGTATCTTCAATTAAAAGGTTTAGCTAATGCCCCAAAAAACAGAGAAAATTTTAGCAGGGAGCCACTTAAGTTAGAAATGTTATTATTCAAAAAAAATAAATCTTCGGGAAGATTGGGAAGAATATACAAAGCAATAAAGGAATTATACTATAAAACACCGGTAAAATATATGGAAGATTGGAGGAAGGATACAAACCTACCACTAGAATATGATCAAGAAAGGGAGATATGGCACCATCTGAATAGATGTGTGGCCTCCCTAGAAATTAGAGAAATTCAAATTAAACTGTCCTTAAGGTATTACCTTACCCCAGTAAGATTAAAATTCTCAAATTTACCAGAGAAGGGGCTATGTTGGAGAGGGTGCGGTGAATTAGGCACATACAAACATTGTTGGTGGGAGTGTCCGAAGGTGTGTCTATTCTGGAGCAAAGTATGGAGACTATTAAATAAAATAGCGGGGGAGGTTATCCCTCATAGAATCGAATTGGCTCTGCTGGGTGTATATCCAAGAACAAAAAATATGCTTAGATGTCAGAATTCATGTAAAATAGTTTGCCTTGCTGCAATAGCAGTGATAGCCAAACACTGGAAGGGGGCTGATGAACTGTCAATGGAAGAATTATATCGGAAAATATGGTTCATGTACACCATGGAAGGAATGCACGCTGACCTCCATGATGTAAAGACTACTTTCAAACAGATATGGACACCTGTGATAAGGGCTTTGGACTAAAACCCACAGCTGGGAATCTGAAGAATACTGGCTCCGAAGGTGATGACTATACAGACACTTGATCCTTGGACTGAAATACAGATACAATATGAGAACTTTCTCCTCTCCTTTCTACATATCCATTGTTAAAGAACTGTATTGTAAGTATTAACTATAGGGCAGTAGACCATATGTTAAATATTTTGTATTGTAGATGGACTCTTAATGGTCACTGTTTGTTTCTTTTACTCATTAATAAAAAAATAAACTATAAAAAAAAGAAACTGCAAACTAACTGGGTCTATGAACTACAGCTGTCTTAATCTGCACCAGGGGTAAAACTAGTCCATGGCAGCCACTGAACATCGTGGGAAAGGGCAAATGTCACCTCTCCACTCAGTTCCTGAACTAGCAAAGAACACAAGTAGCTGTTAACACACTATCCATTGCATTAAACATGCCTCTGTATAAACAATTGCAAAGCTAGCACCATTTTAGATTTCCTTAAATTGTCAGACACAATTGACCCATAATTATCTATTCAGTGTTCACTGAAGCCTAGAGTCCTCTTTTGTTAATTAACTGTGAATTGTTGTTTATGCAATTCTCTAACCTGAGTTTCAGCTAACTGAGTGGTCACTAGGAAAATCTGTTCTGCTAATATTAGTCATGCTAAAGGTGCCATTAGATTTATGCTCTGCATCTGTGATGCATATTTCTGGGTCTTGTTGGGTTTTTAAATCATTTTTTCCTCTTCGTTAGATTGTAAATTGGAAGATTCTAGCATCTAAGGATGTCAGACATAGGGTTACCACTCCTGCAAGTTTGATCTACAGTATCAAGGTTTTCATATATTTTCTCTGGTTTCTAGGAGAAGACATGATTTCCCTGGATTATCCAGAGGTGCCTGGATAAACCAGGGACATTTCTTCAGAGGGAGGCGAGTCCACAATGGAAAGCAGCAGGCTGAAAAGGCTCCCCTGCCCTTTTTTAGACATGGCTCCACCCCCTGTGGAGCTTTGTGACATCAAGATGCCCCAAAGGGGGCATAACCACATCTGAATTGGGGTGGGAGAGTCTTTGCCCCATCCCTTCTGGAATGACCCCAATCTCTGTATCAATTTTTCAAGAAAGGTAGTAACCTTTGTCAAATCCCTTGCAGCAAAAGATAAAAAAAAATAAAAAATCTACAGTTCATGTATTTAGGTATGTGTTGTTGATGATATAAGGCTGTAATACCTACTACATGATAACTGCAAAATGCATGTACAATAAAAGTGTAAAAAAAATCTGTAGGAAGGTCACTGGTAAAGTATTCACATGAGAGGTTTCAAGACAGATCAGTTATGTTTGTTACCATCTTGATAAGAATATTTAAACAAATACCAGTTAAACCCCATTGTATGTAACAGAGAATTTCGCAGTAGAGACCACTATCAGGTATTTCAGGTGAAAAAGACCTTATCTTGTGGCTACAATCACAACTCTACAGAATATAAAATTTAAACATCAGGCAGGACCCTAATAAGTCATTAGCAAGCAGATGGCTAATATTAAATTCCAATGTAGACTTAACAGAAATCTTACATATTGATATAGTGACGTATCTATCAGTAGCTGGAGTCTCATCTACTATGACATCATCAGCTCTCTCCCTGGTTTCTCCCTTGTTTCTCCTGCTCGCCTAACTGCCTTCGACCCTTCTCCCTCGCTGCCCCCCATGCCTGGAACTCCCTCCCTGCCAACATCCACCTTGCTTCCTCCCTCCACTCCTTCAAATCCCTCCTCAAGACCCACCTTTTCCTTGCTGCCTTTCCCAATGCCTGTTAGTCTNGGTAAAATATATGGAAGATTGGAGGAAGGATACAAACCTACCACTAGAATATGATCAAGAAAGGGAGATATGGCACCATCTGAATAGATGTGTGGCCTCCCTAGAAATTAGAGAAATTCAAATTAAACTGTCCTTAAGGTATTACCTTACCCCAGTAAGATTAAAATTCTCAAATTTACCAGAGAAGGGGCTATGTTGGAGAGGGTGCGGTGAATTAGGCACATACAAACATTGTTGGTGGGAGTGTCCGAAGGTGTGTCTATTCTGGAGCAAAGTATGGAGACTATTAAATAAAATAGCGGGGGAGGTTATCCCTCATAGAATCGAATTGGCTCTGCTGGGTGTATATCCAAGAACAAAAAATATGCTTAGATGTCAGAATTCATGTAAAATAGTTTGCCTTGCTGCAATAGCAGTGATAGCCAAACACTGGAAGGGGGCTGATGAACTGTCAATGGAAGAATTATATCGGAAAATATGGTTCATGTACACCATGGAAGGAATGCACGCTGACCTCCATGATGTAAAGACTACTTTCAAACAGATATGGACACCTGTGATAAGGGCTTTGGACTAAAACCCACAGCTGGGAATCTGAAGAATACTGGCTCCGAAGGTGATGACTATACAGACACTTGATCCTTGGACTGAAATACAGATACAATATGAGAACTTTCTCCTCTCCTTTCTACATATCCATTGTTAAAGAACTGTATTGTAAGTATTAACTATAGGGCAGTAGACCATATGTTAAATATTTTGTATTGTAGATGGACTCTTAATGGTCACTGTTTGTTTCTTTTACTCATTAATAAAAAAATAAACTATAAAAAAAAGAAACTGCAAACTAACTGGGTCTATGAACTACAGCTGTCTTAATCTGCACCAGGGGTAAAACTAGTCCATGGCAGCCACTGAACATCGTGGGAAAGGGCAAATGTCACCTCTCCACTCAGTTCCTGAACTAGCAAAGAACACAAGTAGCTGTTAACACACTATCCATTGCATTAAACATGCCTCTGTATAAACAATTGCAAAGCTAGCACCATTTTAGATTTCCTTAAATTGTCAGACACAATTGACCCATAATTATCTATTCAGTGTTCACTGAAGCCTAGAGTCCTCTTTTGTTAATTAACTGTGAATTGTTGTTTATGCAATTCTCTAACCTGAGTTTCAGCTAACTGAGTGGTCACTAGGAAAATCTGTTCTGCTAATATTAGTCATGCTAAAGGTGCCATTAGATTTATGCTCTGCATCTGTGATGCATATTTCTGGGTCTTGTTGGGTTTTTAAATCATTTTTTCCTCTTCGTTAGATTGTAAATTGGAAGATTCTAGCATCTAAGGATGTCAGACATAGGGTTACCACTCCTGCAAGTTTGATCTACAGTATCAAGGTTTTCATATATTTTCTCTGGTTTCTAGGAGAAGACATGATTTCCCTGGATTATCCAGAGGTGCCTGGATAAACCAGGGACATTTCTTCAGAGGGAGGCGAGTCCACAATGGAAAGCAGCAGGCTGAAAAGGCTCCCCTGCCCTTTTTTAGACATGGCTCCACCCCCTGTGGAGCTTTGTGACATCAAGATGCCCCAAAGGGGGCATAACCACATCTGAATTGGGGTGGGAGAGTCTTTGCCCCATCCCTTCTGGAATGACCCCAATCTCTGTATCAATTTTTCAAGAAAGGTAGTAACCTTTGTCAAATCCCTTGCAGCAAAAGATAAAAAAAAATAAAAAATCTACAGTTCATGTATTTAGGTATGTGTTGTTGATGATATAAGGCTGTAATACCTACTACATGATAACTGCAAAATGCATGTACAATAAAAGTGTAAAAAAAATCTGTAGGAAGGTCACTGGTAAAGTATTCACATGAGAGGTTTCAAGACAGATCAGTTATGTTTGTTACCATCTTGATAAGAATATTTAAACAAATACCAGTTAAACCCCATTGTATGTAACAGAGAATTTCGCAGTAGAGACCACTATCAGGTATTTCAGGTGAAAAAGACCTTATCTTGTGGCTACAATCACAACTCTACAGAATATAAAATTTAAACATCAGGCAGGACCCTAATAAGTCATTAGCAAGCAGATGGCTAATATTAAATTCCAATGTAGACTTAACAGAAATCTTACATATTGATATAGTGACGTATCTATCAGTAGCTGGAGTCTCATCTACTATGACATCATCAGCTCTCTCCCTGGTTTCTCCCTTGTTTCTCCTGCTCGCCTAACTGCCTTCGACCCTTCTCCCTCGCTGCCCCCCATGCCTGGAACTCCCTCCCTGCCAACATCCACCTTGCTTCCTCCCTCCACTCCTTCAAATCCCTCCTCAAGACCCACCTTTTCCTTGCTGCCTTTCCCAATGCCTGTTAGTCTTTCCCCGTACACTTACTGTCAGCCCTCCTCTGCTGACTGCTGCTGCCAACCTCTTTGTAACCAAACCAAGCTTACGCACCTGAGATTTTGCATCCGCTTGAATGTTTGTTTGTCTTCTCCCCTGTCTCTCCCACTATCCCCTCTCCCTGTCTCCCCCACTTTGTCTTTTAGATTGTAAGCCACCGGCAGGGACCGCGTCTAATTCTATGTTCTATACACCACCAGGTCACACAACTGGCGCTATATAAATGTTTATTATAATAATAATAATAATAATAATAATAATCAGAAACAGAGCAAGTGATTTCAGAAGTTCAGTTCGGTCCAAACTCTGAACTTCCAAACAGAGTTCAGAAATTCAAACCCCAGTCATCAGAAGCGGAGGGTCTTTTAGAGAAAAAGTGTGGTTTTAGACAAGCGCCTCCAAACCCATTACCCACACATCCTGCATGTTGCAGGGCTGCATAGGATACCAATGCGGCCCTGCAACATGCATAGTGGGTGGGTGTGAGTGGGAATGTTGGGTGGGGAGGCGGTCGTCTAAAAACACCCTAAGTGATTTCCAGTCTGAAGGAAACCAACTCCAGCTAGCCAAGAATCTTCCTATTCTTTTTATCCTTATTAGTTTAGGAATTGCTGTAAGTAGATTTTGAGACCCACATAGGATTGCCACCTTTTTCCTGAGGAGTTAACCCAAAAATATGCAGGGTCATGCCAGAAGGGGCAGGGCAAGGGGGACTCTCTCTATTTCCAACAGTTATTTATTTATTTATTTAAATTTATACCCCACCCTTCCCCGAAGGCTCAGTGTGACTTACAATAATTATAAAAAACACAAAATATAATAATTTTTTTTAAAATCCTGGGAAAATGCCTTACAAAAAACCCACCCTTGGCCAGACACCCATCCACCTCAACCCTCATCTCTTACTGCCAAATGTTTTGCTTTCATCATCCAGGGCATCCACCCATGGCATGACTTTGAGAAAACACAGCAGAACAGGAGAGCCAGCAGTCTAACGTGGAAGCCTGATGGCACTCGCAGTTGAAATGGTTGTCCTCCTTGGACAGAAGAAGAAGACGGTGTCACATCCACTATGCCTGAGACAGAGGAGGTCTGTCATGCAGCTGCAAGGAAAGAGGTGGAGGAGCTGGTCAAGGCTTACACAGAGCACCGTTATCATGGCAATGATCCATTGCAGTACTGGAAAGAACAAAAGGGCTGCCTGCCTCCACTGTACCAACTACAAGTAGCACATCTCAGGCTGCTTTTAAATGAGGGGCGCTGAAGCGCCTCCTGAACGCCGCATTAAAGCAAAGCTGCCAGAAGTGACATTCTCCCCGTTGCCGGCGGCGGCTGGAGACACGGGGCTTTGGAGCGATGCGTTCTTAAGACTTCAATTATCAGGCTTAAGAACGCACCGCTCCAAAGCCCCATGTCTCCAGCCGCCGCCGCCAGCAACAGGAAGAACGTCACTTCCGGCGGCTTTGCTTTAATGTGGCGTTCAGGAGGCGCTTCAGAGCCCCCCGTTTAAAAGCAGCCTCAGAGGCCCTCCCAGTTCTGTCCCTTCCAAGAGAGTGTTCAGCTGCACAGGAAACTTTCTGGGAACAAAACACACCTGCCTTTCAAACACCAGCCTGGAGAGACTTTCGTTCCTGCACATGAACAAACTTTTCCTCCCTAAGCAAAATGAGGTGACTTTTTCAAAACCAGGCACTGAGTACATACCCTCCTCGCCTCCAGTAGAAGATCTGGACTCTATCAGATGAGGAGGAGGAGACTGTGAGACCCACAAAATAACAGGAAGAAGAAGACCTGTTTAGCAGCAGTCTTTCAGCAATCAGCTCCAGCCTGCATGGTCTCAGTTCCATACACAGGGAGACCAATGTTAACACAGAGGCTGGACCACGCAAACAGGAAAAGAAGGCACCACCAGCTGCCAAATGAACTGACAACAGTATACAAGGCAGAGGAGAATGGTGATGTTACTGCCTGCTTCCCCAAGCTACAAGGACAGAGCACAAAGGATGGAAGACCGATGTGGTGCTGCAGAACCAGGACCACCAGGACCAAACCCACCAGCACGCAAAGGCACCCCATGTGATGGTGATGGCACACAACGTGGAAGGAGGCATTGCTGACAGGTGCAAGTGCGAAGACGGCGGACAGCCCACAGAGGAACCCCACAGATAAGTCGCTATGTCATCCCTCATTGTCCCTCACAGCAGCAGCAACTTGTCTGTCAACCTCAGATGAGCTGGCAGAGATGGGGGAGGGAATAGTAATGGGCAGCAGAATGCCCACAGTCCGCTACCTGTCTCTTATACACATCTAGATGTGTATAAGAGACAGGTCTTACACAGAGCACCGTTATCATGGCAATGATCCATTGCAGTACTGGAAAGAACAAAAGGGCTGCCTGCCTCCACTGTACCAACTACAAGTAGCACATCTCAGGCTGCTTTTAAATGAGGGGCGCTGAAGCGCCTCCTGAACGCCGCATTAAAGCAAAGCTGCCAGAAGTGACATTCTCCCCGTTGCCGGCGGCGGCTGGAGACACGGGGCTTTGGAGCGATGCGTTCTTAAGACTTCAATTATCAGGCTTAAGAACGCACCGCTCCAAAGCCCCATGTCTCCAGCCGCCGCCGCCAGCAACAGGAAGAACGTCACTTCCGGCGGCTTTGCTTTAATGTGGCGTTCAGGAGGCGCTTCAGAGCCCCCCGTTTAAAAGCAGCCTCAGAGGCCCTCCCAGTTCTGTCCCTTCCAAGAGAGTGTTCAGCTGCACAGGAAACTTTCTGGGAACAAAACACACCTGCCTTTCAAACACCAGCCTGGAGAGACTTTCGTTCCTGCACATGAACAAACTTTTCCTCCCTAAGCAAAATGAGGTGACTTTTTCAAAACCAGGCACTGAGTACATACCCTCCTCGCCTCCAGTAGAAGATCTGGACTCTATCAGATGAGGAGGAGGAGACTGTGAGACCCACAAAATAACAGGAAGAAGAAGACCTGTTTAGCAGCAGTCTTTCAGCAATCAGCTCCAGCCTGCATGGTCTCAGTTCCATACACAGGGAGACCAATGTTAACACAGAGGCTGGACCACGCAAACAGGAAAAGAAGGCACCACCAGCTGCCAAATGAACTGACAACAGTATACAAGGCAGAGGAGAATGGTGATGTTACTGCCTGCTTCCCCAAGCTACAAGGACAGAGCACAAAGGATGGAAGACCTATGTGGTGCTGCAGAACCAGGACCACCAGGACCAAACCCACCAGCACGCAAAGGCACCCCATGTGATGGTGATGGCACACAACGTGGAAGGAGGCATTGCTGACAGGTGCAAGTGCGAAGACGGCGGACAGCCCACAGAGGAACCCCACAGATAAGTCGCTATGTCATCCCTCATTGTCCCTCACAGCAGCAGCAACTTGTCTGTCAACCTCAGACAAGCTGGCAGAGATGGGGGATGGAATGGCAATGGGCATATTGCCCAGAGGACCCCTATCAGACTGCTGCTCACCAGGGTCCCCAGCAGGGGCAGAGCCGGGCAACTATCCCTGGAGGAATCCTGAGATGGGGAGAATCCTGGGTGGCTGGTTTGGTTCATTAATAATCTGTTAGTGTTGAAGTTGCACTGTAGTAATTCAAGAATTGTGCTTCCTAAAGTTTAATAATGTTCTATTATTGTGGTAAGGTTGAATTTCTTAAGTGTTGGTGCACTGCTACTGTTGTCTGAAGGTGCTTAACTATACAGTTAGTTTCAGAAAGAGTATTAAATGATTTAGGCTGGTTTGTTGCTTCTGCTAATAGTTTTTGTTTTTTTCTGCCTGTTGCAGAATGATTGGATGATGCGGTGAATTGCACGACTCATTCACCCTTGTCTTCCTGTCCTGAATAGAATGATTGACCTAATAATTCAAAAGTAGAAAGTACTGTTTTTTGCCTCAGGATTGTTTGTCCAATTGCCATTCTTTGGAGTGAGGAAGAAATTTAACAGCAAAATCCTCTCTTTTCCTAAGAAATGTAGGTTTGGGGGGAGTTTGCTGTCATTTTTCACCTTCCTCTGTGTAATAATGACAACAGTCTAGTGTGCCGTTTTCTAAGAAAACCAAATTAATAAAATTGGAAATTAAATTTAAAATTCACTCATGTTTCCTTTAGTGCTTATTTCAAAAGTGTGTCACTCTGGCTCTGATGCCCCATTTCAGAGGGAGGGAGAGAAAAATAACATCAGATGACCCACTGCCCCTGTCTGCCCAGAGTGACACTGGACGCTGCATTATCATCAGTTCAGTTTTGTCTGGCTGCTCCTAGCCTGGTGGTGCCCCATGGTGAGGTGACTAATAGAGGGGGGAAGAATAAGTGGGTACTTTCAAAAAGATCACCCACTGCCCCTGACTGGCATGGCAGTAGACAATAGTACTTAACTGCATGCATTTCTCCGCTGCATACTGCTACTGGGTGGGTGACCATTACAGAGGAGAGAGGAATTTTAAGTAGCATATCTCTCATCAGATCACACAGTGCTCCAGCCTGCCCAGAGCGCGGTGCTCTCTAGCTGCTGCATGTGGCATATCAAATGAAATCATGTACATTGCAGGGTTGCACCAGGCAGAACCCTGATGGTGGGTCCTGGAGCTGGA
>QEPC01014029.1:467943-519260 GCA_003113815.1 Sphenodon punctatus
CGAAAAAATCACTCTGTCCCTTGCTATGCATCCTACAGTAAGGCTTCTTCATTCCTACACCAGCTGCACTAGACCTGTCTCTTATACACATCTAGATGTGTATAAGAGACAGCAGCTAGGAAGGGCAGAGCAGAAGCGGTGGGTTTTGAGGAGGCACTTGTAGGTGTGGAGGCATGCGGGGCAGCGAGGGAGAAGGGACAAAGGCGGTTGGGGGAGCAGGGGAGGTGTGGGAAGGTGAGGGAGGGGATGGAAAAGGAGCAGAGTGTTCGAACAGGGGTTTGAAGGGACATCAGGGCAGAGAGGTAGGGGAGAGTAAGCTTGTGATGGACTTTGTAGATGAAGATGAGGAGTTTGTGCAGAATTCGCTCAGGAAGGAGGAGCCAGTGGAGGGACGAGAGGAGAGGCTGCACATGGTCAAAGCGATGGGCTAGGTGGATGACCCTGGCAGCACTTCCCCATTACTATGAGGGAAATGTGGACCGCTGGCGATATTGTGAAAATCATACAGCGCTGCAAACTGTTTAAATACAGCTTCAGGAAAACATGGAACATTATATGTTCTTAGAATGGAAGGTATACCATGGAGTGCTACATACTTTTAACAATGTTAAAATCCTGTCCGTTGTGGTGTTCTGTATTTTCACCATTGACAAGTAACAGAGTAATAGTTGATGACAATAAGGTAAACAGAAGCTTTGCAAGTGAATACATTATCCCCCAGCACTGCCTAGGGATAATCTGGTAATTCAGTCATAAAACATGACTCTACTGGGATGAGGGCTGAAATGAGAATTTATTTTATTCTCATGAAAGTCTCATGAGAATCAAAAATCAGGGTCAAGATCTTGCAGACATCTTGACCATGATTCAGGTTTTCTTGAAGTTTCCCATTCCCCCACCCCTACTCCACAGCACACCCAGACTGGTTCCAGATGGGAGGGGGTAGAGCAGGATGGATGGGGGCATATCTTCAACATTCTAGTGGAATCTGAGCACCGAATAGAATATTAAAAAGCTGTGCTAAGCCTGGCTCTTCCCTTCATCTCCCCCCTTTCATATGGAATGATGGAATGGGGGAGAACTGAAGGAAGAGATGGGCTCAGCACAGCTTTTCAGCATTTTTTGGGGTGCTCAAACTCCTGCTAGCCAAAAGAATTATGAAGATCTTCCCCCTCCATCCTTCTCTCCCCTCTCCCATCTGGAAAGGACTTCTATTAAATGTATACCCTGCCCTTCCCATTATGGCTCAGGTTGGCCTACAGCTGAGAGCTGGCAAAAGTGCACATTTCATTAAGTGTAACTCCAATGTTTTGGGGTTTTCTGAGTTTTCTGTGCAGCCTTACATCATGTTGTACCCTGGTGGTTCCAAAAACTAACATGTCATTGCATGGTAAAAGAACACCTTTTATGCCATCCAATATTTGTGATATCTGAAGTTGCAAGAATTCAGGAGTTGATGAGATCCCAAAAGGCAGTTGTTTAAATTGGTATCATCCAAATGGGGTAATAAAAGTTGTTAGCTTTGATGATTCAGGGGCTAGGGGAATCTCCCTAGAAATCACCTGCATGGGGAATATGATATGCTCACAAACTTTGTGCACTTTTTGGATCAGCCCAATTGGGTTTTTGAAAGCCCACCATTCCAGCACAAACAGTATGTTCCTCAGCCTTTGCAACAACTTCATTTCTTCCATTCTCAATAGCTCTTCTTTTACTATGTCTATTTGCAGCAATTATGCTCACCTTAGCATAGATAAAGTATTTGGAATGGCATCTGTTTTTAGCTGCATCTTATAGTCACCAAATATCATAACAGCACCTTTGCAGATGATGGGTATTGTGTCTTTAGAACCTTTGCTTTCTTATGGCTCCATTTACTTCAGTACAGTTTTGAGAGCTTCCCCCTCTAGTGCCTGTTCTGATTTTTCAATTTTCTAAATCCCCAAACTGAATTCTGAATCTCTGTTGTTTTTATTATCATTAAGAATAAGAGTTCTGCAGACTCATCTGGGTTGCAGATTTGGCTTTTGTGTTGCTGTTGGTGCAGGATTCAGCCATTGTTGACACTCACCATGTGCTATCATTCAGCTCAGAAACAGGAAAACGTCTTGCTCTCTATAAAGGCTTTATTGCAACTGCTAACACACCTACAAAAAGGCTGCTGACTTCCTATTGATGTTGTCATGTCAGCCCTTAGGAAGGGAATTAACCCTTACTAGTACACCTCCAGCATACAAGTCTCTTGTGCTATTGATTAAAATAGCAAACTGCTGTTAAGAATACAGTTTTGGGTACAAACAGCCATGTTTTGTAGTTTCTTTACCGTATCAGTTTAACCTCTATTATGGTTGTTGCCCGACACTTCATTCCTGATTCAGAAAATTCAAGCTTTGAAGAAGAAACCAATTCTCTACTAGAGAAAAAAAAATATGTTACAGGATAGGAGTGAATTGCTCACTTCCAAATGTAAACAGAGGATAACCCAGGGAGGTTTAGCAAAAGGTTACAGAATCTATAAAAATAACTGAATTGAGTTTTCAAAAAACAATATTTGTAGTGTGTTTTATGAGATGATATGATTATTCAGTGGTAATAGAATATTACAGGGAATTGGCTCTCCTTGAATTGTCCCCCAAAGTTCCATTAAGCACTATCTTTCCAGAAATGTAAAGGCTTTCCAATTTTTGAAAGGCTTTTTTGTGCAATTCAGCTACTTAATATTTTTTAAAGCAAGACAATTAATATATTTTGCTACCTGACAAATTCACAGAAAGTATTCGACCCACATGTAGCTGTCAATATAGTCCAGCCTTGCCAGTTGACTGAATTTTATTTTACTAGCTGTAAAGGCTGTAGTTGGAGAACGAGTCCAATCTTGACAGAACAAAGGTCATTCTGGGCAGGCAGTTATCATGGGTGTCAGCACAGGGATCAACAGAAGGGTGGTCTAGGCAGAGTATAGGTCAATCTGGGTAGGCAGTTGGCACAGATATTAACAAACCAAGGACCAAGGTAAGGCACAGGCAAGGAGGAGGCGGAAGGCAGGTAGGGGCATGCAGAGGTACAGGAGCAAGGTAGGAGTACAGGGAGGCAATGCCAGGGGAGCATGTTGGTAAGCCAATGAGTGCTTGTAGCGTTTTGCTTATGTGGGAAAAGGCACTACATGCATAGAACAGCCCCAGCAGCCATTTCATGCATACACAGTTGTTAATTATTAATTATTATTATTAATTAATTAATAATTAGTATTAATTATTAATTATTAATTATCAATTGTTGCTTGTCAATTATTAATTATTAATTATTGATTATTATTCATCAATTGTTAATTATCAATTATTAATCATTAATTGTTAATTATTAATGATTTATTATTATTATTATCATTATTATTATTATTATTATTATTAATAAAACAGGGGGGAATGAATGGGTCTTTTGCGAACTCACACACACACACGCTCACAAGACAAAGGGGGGGTTGTAAATGAAAATGAAAACAAAAATGAATGATGTGGCTTTTGCACACCTCTACAGTTTGTGGTTAAAATATCTGACAAGCTGACCCTATGGCAACCACTTACAAAGAACTATGACACAAGGACAAATTGGTATTTAGTCCAATGTGAAATTATTGTCCTTTCTTTTCTTTTTTTTTTACCTTGAGCACGATGGTGCCATGGAGATTACACAGAATTAGTTTCCTGCACTTGGAAAATATCTTTGGTTTTAATTTAGTCTGTAAAAGTGTTCAAAGGTGTTGCTGTGATTGGTTGAATACAAACGCTTGTCAAAATACTAAGAATCAAACAGCTAAATCTCGACCCAGTTCTTTGAAAATAAGAAACACAACTTTGATGTACTTGCACAAGAGGACTATTTTAAAATTACCTATGAGGGAAGCTACATGAGTCATGGAGGACCCAATGCCTCGCTAGGCCCTGTGGCAGGCAGGCAGGCAGGCAGGCAAAGCACTGCCACCACTCAGGGCTAGCACAGAAAGCAAGGAAGACAATCACTCCCTGCCAGGCAGCCAGGTGGCTCTCGGAGCTTCCACCATGGCCTGGGGAGACCATAGTGCTGGTGACACAAGCGGGTGCCTGTCCCTGTCCCCCCTCCCTCCCTCCCATGCCTGGCCCCCACCAGTGACATGACTGCATGTCATAGGCACTAGTGGCCATCGCTCAAAGCCCCACAGCTTTGCTCACTATGTGGCAGGGCAAAGAGCCACCAGGCACATGGTTTGTCCTGCCCTGGGTAGCCTTACCTCAGTTTGGGAATGGCTGCTCCACAATGTGACCTTGGGATATCTGGTGGCCACCAGTCACTACATTGTGCGGTAAGGCGGCGGCCACCCAGAGTAGGGCAAGGCTACCCAAGGTGCAACCCTAATGTCATGTGGCTGTACCCTGTGTGGCCAAACCCCAGGTCAGCACATGGACTAGCTAGTATGCCTGGTGCTTATGAGATAGGGAAACTCTAAGACGTCTGCAGAAACACTCAACAACCCCAGGGCTGTTGTAGCACCGCCGTTCATTACTCTGTACCCCATTGCTCATTTCACACTTCAAAGAAAGGTTTGGCTACCAATTAAATCTACACAGGAATGCACAGAGCTACACTGCTATAAACTCTAATTTTTAATGCAGTGACAGCACAGTCATTTAATGTGTAATATTTTTTTTATTTATTTATTTATAAACTTTTATCATTTACTTATAAGATACATAATACGACCATAATGAGAAAACAAACAAACAAACAGAAATACATCCTAGCATGCTGCTTTAGATCTTTGAAAGTTTGTTTACATGTTAATCTGAATTGATTTTACCATCTGTTCGGCATAGAAGCGCCTGCTAAGTGGTGGTCTGAATAATGACACTTCTCAGGTTTCCCGCAACTTTTCTGGGCTTACTTTCTATACATCCTCCTTTAGATTGTTGGCCTTCATATCAATAATATTACTCCTTGAGAAAGGCAGGCAAACCTACTGAATTTACTTATTTTCAAGGTAGCATACATTTTGGAACTTTTGAAATATATGAATAATGAATAAGAGCTGATTGAACTGCATTTGATGTATTTGTCAGTCCAAAAACTATACATTTAGAGGATAGCTTCTTCAATTAGAAATAAGGAAAAGCAGGGCAATTAGAAGACCAACTTTAATCCAGTCGGAGGAAGTAGAAATAAACATTTAAATCTAGGTTTGTTACATAGATTATTACAGTAGATTTTACTTCTGCTTGATGTACGGTATTGTCTTGGATGATTGAAGACGTCCTTATACCTGAGAGGTACAGTGGTGCACATATCAGAGATTGGTCTGAAATAGAAGTCTAGTTCCAGACACTTGAAGATTGGTGATGCTTATTCTTTTATTTATTTATTTATTTATTTATTTATTTATTTGAATGAAACGAATCTGCACACCCCTATTGGACAAAGCACATCACAAAAAAACCATCTCAACAATTAACTCCCTTTTGTGTCAATCAATTGGGAGGCCAGCAATGTACTGGGAATACAGCATGAACAACTCTCTTGCCATTGACTGTTGTCCTCTAAACCACAATGAGATAAACTGGCTAGACAACGTTGAGAAAATTAGGCAGAGCTAAGAACCATGCATGCACTGATGCAACCCAGGTTCTATGCCATTCTCTGGATGCATTTAAGGTCCCACTCACCAGCCTGCAGCTGCCTTCCACAGCACTGAATAGTATGTTTGTGGTAGAGCCCAGATTCTCATGCCAGCTTTGCCTTCCTGGAGCTCTCACAATTGAACATAGGGACACGGTTGTTTCTCTCTCATGGTAGTTCAAAAAAGCCAAGAGTCATCTATTTTAAAAAAATAAATTCTTTGATGGAAAGCGCTTGACTGCTTATGCTGGAAATGGAAGTTGTTTATCTACAGGTGAAGTGCATCATAAACAGCGGCTGGGCAAGCTTCCCTTATGAACAAACGGGAACCAAGACTGATTTCTAGTGCACTCAAAGCTCAAGTTAAATGTTTCACACTCCTCTAATCTCAGCCCAAAGGTGCTTTCACTTCAAGTTTGGGCTAAATGCATTCAGTTCTTTGAGCTGCTGAGGGGGAAATAGTTTTGTTTGTTTTTTTTAATCACAGAATCCAATGGAGCTATAGCTACAATTATCCCCCTCAGTAAGGCAAATTCAAAACTGAGCTGGGGTGTGCCTTAATCACTTCCTGGTTTTGTTGGTATATCTATATTAAAAAGTATACCCCTGTAGGTAGTTAAGGGTTATATTTGGGAGTGGTGTGTATAGTTGTGAGGCTGATGTTAGTCTGGGTTTGGTTCATTCTATTAAAGACATAAGAAGAGCTGGCTGCCAAATTTAGAGCTGGATCTACACTCCAGTTCTAGGTTCTCCAAAGTTCACTGGATTGTGTACCCAAGGTTTTTACTTAGGCCAGAGGTTCCCAAGCTGAGGTCAGACCATCTGGGGATGGAGTTGTGACCCCAGGTAATCCTGGATATACTTTGCATGTCTTTGTTACTGTCTGGGGGGGTCAAAGGATTATATTTAAATCTCAAAATGAGGTCACTGGCAAAATATTTAGGCACAGCTCCAATATTTATACATATAGAAGTAAGGAAATGCAAAAGTGAAGGTTCCAATATTGTGCTACATCTATTGTAATATTCAGCACATGATTAGACTAAATATATATATAACAACATACGCATGGACATGATTGCCAAGATAGCATTTCTATGCGAACCTTTCCTATTGACTTGTGGGTTCCAAAATCCTGCTTTATTATAATAGATTTTTGTGTGTGTAATTCTGAGTATGACATCTGTAGCGATTTCTGCTTTCAAGTGAAACCTTAAGGCAGGCAAGCTTGATCACCAAACTACTATCACAAACACCTCGGCCTACTTCATAAATATTTGGGTGCTTTACAAAAATCAATGACTTAAATTGATAAGGAAAGTTCCAAGGTATTACAAGGTTTCAAACGCTGGAATTGCAGTGTTTGGCTTGCCTGAGGATTTGTTTGTTGAGACTCTGAAAGAAAATAAATCTCATGGTAACTGGGTCGATGAGATCAGCAATGGACTGAGAATTAAGAACACACGGATTTTAGGAATTCCTCAAAAATCGGAACTGTGGGATTTATCTGGGTATGTTTCTTTACTGCTTGACTGAAAATGCTGGGTCAGAAACAGCAATATGCAAAAGGGTCTCAGCGGTTTAAGAATACACAATATATTAGCGTGGGTCCAAGATCTGTTGCAAGAGTTTTAGGTTGCTTTTTCATGAGCGGCCAGGGAAGCATGTTGAAGAACATGCTGCCTGGGAAAAGCTGTGCAGGGTGTGTTTACATGCACCGGAAGTGGCTGCCCGCCATAGGAACAGGTGGCTCACACGGCCTATTTGAAGACGCGTTCTGGGTTTTCAGAACCTGTCTTCAAAGAAGTCACGTGAGCCACTCATTGCTATGGTGGGAGACCACTTCCGGTGCATGTAAATGCACCCCACACAGCTTTTCCAAGACAGCGCATTCTTCCAAGTGCTTCTCTGGCCACTTGTGTAAAAGCCGTCTTAATCATGGTATGAGAAAGTGTTGCAATACTGGCCTAGATTTGAATGAATAGTTCTATGTCTCTTGCTCTTTGTCCTTCCTACTAGCATTCTGCTTCATCTCACTTTACATGGTGTGGGTTTTTTTTGCCTGTCCCCTGCCTACACTGTTCTTATATGGATTGCTGCTTTATTGACACATGCTGGGGCTTCAAGGGAGCTTCTCTCTAGCAGAGGAATGATGGCAATATATGGGACACACTTGCTACACCCCCTTCTAGCGTGTTCAGAAGAGGTTCTAAACCAGGGGTGGGCAAAATTTCTTAATCCCGAAAGCCACATCCATTTATCACAATGGGGCCAAAGAGCTTCTCTAGAGTCACAGTCTGGTTCTAAATTGTAAAACCACACAGCGAGGAAGAGAAGCCTCACAATTCTTTGTGCAACTGAACTTTTCTAAGTACTATAGGATGGTAGCATTGCTGATTTGTGTAGCCACTGCCAATAAATAGATTTGCCTGCTATTCCCTCTGCCCTTTAAAGGCCATGTAATGATGAAGGGACTAGGGGCTTTATGTTTAAAGTCTCTCCAAAGAACTGGATGCAGGAAGCAACCACCTACTGTCCTGAAAGACTTTTAGGTTGAGACCTTTCAGTGGTTGGAGCAGGTATAGGGGACAACAATGGGTGTTCACAAATGTGACTGCACTACCATCATCCTGCCTGGGGGTGGGGACTCGGGCAATCTCTGACTGGATGAGCTCTGGCAGTGGGAACACATGTCCTCACAGCCTCACCCAGCCTGGGAGAGGGTGGGGAGCGATGCGCAGCTGGCTGGCTCCAGCCCTGCCCCGACAGGCAGCCATGGCAATCCCCCATATTGGGCTAGGGAGGCACACAAACAGATGCGACCACCCAGTTCGTCCCACTCTGGCCCGCCTGTGTGGCTCACAGGGCCAGACCATGGGTCCAGTTTCTGGCCTAGCCTTCAACTACACCGAGGTTTGAACCAGGCCCACATCTGGCAGGCCCAGAAAAAACGTGCAGGGTCATCACTGCAGGTGGACCACAGCGGGGCACAAACGGGATGAGGGTCCAGCCACCCAGTTCGAACACTCAATGTTTGGAAGGTGGAGCAACTTGAAAGCATGCACTGATGTGGAATCCAGGTTTCCAAAGAAATCTGAAAAGCTCAGATGGGGAATCATCGCCATGTCTCAAAATCAGTAACTTGTCCAAGGCCACATACCAAGATCACCAGCAAACACCTGAATTGAGAACTCCCAGTTCCAAGACTATCACAGTGCTTAATAGACTGCACTGGCCCTCTGGGAATCAGCATTTGTTGAGGACTGGACCTGGAGCCAGACATGGAACATACATCAGCTGAGGAAGGAGGCAGCCAACTTTGGGAGCTTGAGCCAAGGAAGGGACCCATGGGGAAGGAAACTTGAAACCGGAAGAACTGTTGGGGCAGTTGAAGAGCGCTATCCAGCTAACAGGGCGGTAGCTAATTTGTAATGAGCTCTGGTAAGGAAGAATGAGTTGGGGCCTTCATACCCACTCCTCTCAGTAGCAGAAGATGCAGTTGCACAAGGGGTATATAGCCCCCCCAGGCTTGTGGGTCCCAGTGCAGCTACACCACTTGCCCCTATTGTAATTACGCCTTTGCCAGCTTACATGCTATTGGATGTGAACTGACTTCAAAGACCTGTGACTATGGAATGGTTTGTTTTTCTTTCCTGTTGTGATTTGATCCTGAAGAATCCAGCTCATATGGCCCATATAATGAACATTAATCTGTTTTCAGATACCTCTAATTAAAAGATTCATCTCATGCCCATGAATTTCTCTACTGCCTACAACAGGGATGGGGAACCTCAGGCCTGGGGGCCAAATGCAACCCTTGGCAAGGTTTTTATGTGGCCCCTTAGTTTCCAGTGCCTGGATCTGGACCCTGGATCCATTCTCTACCCCTAAGCAATGAAAAGCTGAGCTCAGGATAAGGGAGCAGAGAGGAGGGCATGCACACAAGGCTAGGGGACAGATCCATGGCACAGATCCATGATCTGGACCCTCCATTTCTTGAATAAACTCATTAAGCACGCCTTGCCTTCAGAGCTCGTACTAATATTCAGTGTGGCCCCCAGGACAGCAAAGGTTCCCCACCCGTGGCCTACAAGCTGCCTGGTAAAGAGATCTGCAAATTCCACTGCCTTCTATAAAATCTGGCTGCATGTGGAATCTGAAAGTGAGAAGAATGAGATTTTTGAAGGCAGACAGCCTGTGTGGCTAGCTTGATTATGAGGGACCCAGAATTAACAACTAGAGTTCAGTTTGTCTATTAAATCATAGGAAAACTGATTTTTAACTACAAGTGGCATATACAAAGTGGAGCAAAGTTGGGAGCAAGAGTGAGAATTGTATGAGAATTGCCCTTCGCATGTCCAGAATGGTGGCAGTGAATGGGCCCCTTCTCATGTTCCCCCTTAGAGAATGGGGCAAACCATGAGCAGGGAAAAAGTTTCCTTCCAAAACTGTAGCTTGAGCTGCCTTGTGGTGGGAAAAAGTGGCCTTGCCTGCCGAGAGGGTCACGCTAGGGCAACCCTGGCCAGGGAGCACAAAAGCACTGGCACAGGAATAAACTCCGCCCCTATTGGGGTGGAGTATAGAGTCAGCATCTGCTCCTGTCCCAGTTCCAGGCAAGCAGCAGGCAAGTGAAGCTGCTTGTGGCTGTGGCCACTGGAATCTTTGGCGCTTGGAGCATGCAGTCCTGGTGGGCACTCCTCTACTCAGTGAGCAGGTTCCTTGCCGTTTTTGGAGCACCACCGCCCAGGGCTGCTACACCAGGTAGGGTGCCGAGACGACCCCCTCCCCACCTTCAGGATTCATTTATTCATCTCTGAAACTAGCTATTCTTTTTGGAGTTGGGTAGATTGCAGAAGGAAAGCAAGGAGTAGACTATCTTTGTGACTCATAAAGCAAATTCAGCACTATAGACTGACATCCCCCATTCACAGGTTAAGCAAGGCGGCTTAGTGGAGACTTGTCAATCAATGCAACATTAGCTTGGAGGGTCATGGCCTCATCGGGAGTTATACTGGTTCTGTGTGTTAGTTCTTAATTTTTCTTTCCAGAAGACATGTCACAATTGGTACCTGCCAAATTATAGTTAGTGGTTTCATGGGGGGGTTACTAACCATAAATGACAGAGTTCAGGTGCCAGCAAGTCCTTTTACACAGAACTTCCCAACAGTAAGCTTTTGGGGAAGTGAATGAAAGAAATCTAATGCTTTTGCTGAACCAGTGAAGGTTTGTTTTAGAACGGAAACAAGTAACCAGTTCTGCATTTGTGAATATAATGTGTATATTTCAAATAACCCTTTAAATATCTGAATTATATTTGGGCATGGAAACTAACATTTCTATATACATTATCATAAATATTTCATTTCCGGTTATTAAATATTTTGTTTTGGGTATTTTGGTCATTTTAGCAGTGCTACAACACTAAGTAACACTACAAAAATACTCCAAGTTAGCAAAGATGAAATATACAAGCTTAATATTCATTTTGGGAACACAGTAGTAAATAAATAGCGTTTTGTATCTACTGTTTCCCAAACTGAACAACTAACCCAAATTTTGGTTATCTACATGTAGCATATATATACAAAGTGGAGTATATACAATGCAGGAACCAATGCAACCCTACACCATGTATTTTTCATAAGCATCCCTGTATTAAAGGGGAGTTATGGCCACCCTAGGGCTACAGGTTAAGCCAGTAATAGAAACGTCTAGAGAACTTACTGGAGAGCAAGATGGAATGCTCCTTAATCTGGAAGAAAGTAGCTATCAGTTCTCTACAAGCTCTCTTGTAGCAGCAGCCTGAGGAGTCAATTGTTCACTCAGGAAACTCCAGTGGTTTGGCTTAGAATTCAAAGAAAAAGGCTGTCCGCCATTTTAAGAAAGTATGAGGCCCCCAACGCTGTAGCTGGTAAGGAGTTATAGTATCAGTAACAATATTGTCATTTCTAGGTTTCCATCCTTGTTTACATGGCAGCATAATGAAATAAGACCCTTCTTGAGGAGGCCCTTGTTGAGGAAGCAGCCTGGCCACAAGTGCCTTGAGCTAAATGGCTCCACCCAACCAAGAGCCTTTACAAATCTGAGAAAGACAAAACCAAAAGTGCAGAGATAGTGGCTCTTTTTCACATGGGCTTGGGAGGGGCTGCAGTGGGGGGGGGATGGGTAGAGGTCATGGAGCATGTGCAGCGTGGGGGTGGCCTGTCGCATGGACACCCACCCACCTCCATGCACCGAGGCACCTCCCTTTTCCCCAATGCATCTGTGTGTGGGGGATCGGTGGTGATGGGTGGAGCGCATGAGTGTACACTCACCCCCACCGGTGGCCACACGGACACCCCCCCTCACCTACCTAGTCGCACACATGGGTGAGGGGGCAGAGGGCTTCCGTTTTAAAAGGGCCAATGAGAGGAACAGGAGAGATAGAGAAAAACAGGTTTTTTGCTTACTTGAATATCTGTGCTGATTTTCTCTAATCAGAACCAGCCAGGCCAAGAAAAACAATTCCCTTTTCTATCCAGTATTAATACTCATTAGCCGCAGCTGTGTCATGTTTCCTGTTATTTGAGGGCTATGGCACCTGTGGCATATTAAATGGAAGTGAAATAACAGCAGAGTCCAGCATGGTACAGTTGACTGCTGCATGAGTAAATTGTGTCAAACGGCTGGAATTATCCAGTTGTCCTGTCCATATCTTATCTTACATAACCTGCATTAGACTTGGGAGTTTGGAAAGCTACCCTGGCAGCTTGCCAAGCCTCAAGGATTCATTGGTATTTTAAAGCTCCTAATGATCTTAGCAGATATCTCTGCCAAATATTTTTACAAGTGACTTTGGTTTGTTGCTCTTCAAATGAGTAAAAGAGGAAGAAAAAAAATATATCTTCGGGCAGGGAGGGTGGTACTGGTTTTTTTTCCATATGAAGTATTCTTTTATAAAAGCAGCATTCATGAAGTCCTATGACTCTTTTAAGCTGTTAGTGAAAAAAAAATACTGGAAACTAGTATTCTTGCAAACTCATAGTGAGGGTGAGTGTAACAGGGCCGGGCCCTGATAGGCAAGTCTTTATAAGATCCACACCCCAGTGACCCACATGGATTTTTCAACAAATGTTCTTTATTTCAGAGCATTCACTCCTGTGAACTAGATGTCTATAGATTTCTATAGATGTCTATAGTCCAATATGTGTAGGTTCCAGGATGCCTCTCAACCTAGACCCCTCTTGGCCAGGCACAATCCCTCCTGTAACCAGGTTCCTCCCAGGGGCAACTCCTGGTTGTGGGATGGCTTAGTCCTTGTGAGGTAGAGCCCCTCCTGGCTCCTGCCTCTCCCTAGTGGTCTCCCTCTAAACCTCTTGTGAGACAGAGCCCTGGCTACTGCCTCCTGCCTCCTGGTCATCCCTCAGTCTGACTGAAAGCTTCCAGGGTTATTTGACCACACCCAGCCCAGCTGGCCTCTCTCAGGTACTTCACCTTAGTGCTCGCTCAGGTGCATGATGTTTAGGTGCTGTCCCTCGTGGTACCAGCACCCGTACCCCATTGGCAGCTGCTGTGGTTTAGTCCTCTTCTATTCATAGCACCAGTACCTCTTCCTGGTGCTACCTGCTTAAAGAACCAGTGAGTGCTTTACAGCCATTTTGTCCCTGTTACAGCAAGTTCTCAGCTTTGTAATAGTTTTAACTACCATGGCCACAATCCACGAACCATTTATTTCAGAGGAGTCCCATCAGCGTATGGGCTTCAGTGGGACTCCTCTAGAGTAAATGGTTTGTGGATTGTGATTCATATCTTCAAGCAACGTCCCAGAAAGAAATTGCCTCTGGATATTTCTGACCTTTAAACACTGAGTTAGGGTGACAGACGATAGTGGTAAATCATTCAATCTGCAAATGTTATCACCCTGGGATGTCATGAAAGACAATAGTATAACTGGGTTCAAAACAGATTTAAATAAGATCTTGGGGATAGATCTATTAATGGCCATTAGCCAAGATGGTCAGGGGATACAACTTTTGATTGCTAGAGGATGGGGGAGAATGACTGTTCGTGGGTCAGTTCATTACATGCCTTGGTTTTGTGCACTTCCTCTTAAGTATCTGGTACTGGCTGATGTGAGAAACAGGTACTGGGCTAAATGGACCATTGGTCTGATCCACTATGACAGTTTTAAATATTTATTTAAGAACAATTAGAATAAGCTTCATTATGGACCAGATAGGAGATGAAGTTAGTGCAGGGTTGTGCTTAAGACACAGGATGAAAAGGGAGGGTCCAAATCATGGGTCTGTGCCATGGATCCACTCCGGTCTCTCTGTGTCTCCGGTCTCTCTGTGTTCATGCTCTCAGTTCTGCAGCCTTCTGCAGCTTTCTCCCAAGTGAAATCTTTCAGGACTTGAGGGCAGGAATTTGGTCCACGAGGGAAGAGGAAGTGGAAAGGAGTCACATAAAAACAGTCATGGGACAGATTTGGCCCAAAGGCTGGGGTTTCCCCACTGCTAGGTTAAACTGATGCAATAAAAGAGCTCAAGTGTCAAATAATTTATATTTCCTCTGTGACATTCCATTCCATTTCTACATTAATAATGCTTGGGAAGAAGTGTGAATGATTGCAAAGTGGGCTGTTATCCCCAGTGTAAGTACCCTAGGGACATCAGCCTGTTAATGCAAACAAAGCCTCAGTAAAGTATTTTAATGATCAGGGTCATGTCCTTCACATAGTCCAGTTCTGAACTAATTAAAATGACATATAGCCTGTATTGTATACTACTTTTTAAAGTAGTCCTTACTCATATAATTTGTCCCATTTAACCTGGTACAGCCAGCCATGTTAGTGATATCTTTAACACAAGTGAGTACGGATGCTTCCAACGTCCCTGTAACAAGTGGGGGAGAGATGTTGGAGGTGGTCACAGCACAGAATGAGAATATTTGGTTGACATTTCTGCTAGCAAATTGGCACCACAAACCAATGGATCCCCATCTATGTCCACACATGGAGCACATGGAGCATCAGACATTCACACCCGTTGCTCTGTGATTGGGTGATGGGTGGAGGTGGGTGGAGCACCGGAGCATGCACACACCCCAACCACCACCCGTGGCATTCCCGTGGGCAATGACTGATTCCCCCTGCACCCACCACATATTTTGCATGGGCGCCCCACATGTGTGTGGGGTTGAGGGGGGTTTCCATGTGAAAATGCACAAAGTGAGCTAAGGGGTAATTACTTCAGAGTAAGTGTTCATGTGAACAAGCCCTAAAGGACCTTCTGGACATAGGGTACATATAGGATGAAAATATATAGGATTAAAACATTTAGAGATCCTATAGAGTTTATTGTTTTAGCTTACAAGATACCATTTGCACATGGTAGTCTTTGCACATTCCTAAAATGAAATAAGCCAAAAAAATAACTATTCAGACACTACTGACTACATATGCTGTGCAGGCTTATAAATTTGGGACCCTTTATCACATCTTTCCAATACTTGTCAGAGATTATCCTGAAGATGGGAGACACAGCCCTGCCAAAAATAATGTACAGTAGTTGGACTACAAAGATGTTATATTCAGACATACATTTATAAGTTAATTGCTTATACTACCAGGACCCTTTATCCAATCCTTCTGAAAGTTGGCATAGGTAGTAATCTTGGAGAGGGATATAAACATACCAAGTTTCATCCACATTATTTTCGAAACAAGGAATGTACATCCAGGAATGTATGTGCAGATGTCTGCAAAATAACATAATTCAACTGCTTATGAAATCAGATTCCTTTATCGAAACTTTCTGATATTTGGTACACATATTGTCTTCTATTCTCGGTACAATACCCCCATGATTCATTTAAATATAATGAACAACAAAAAAGGTACAGCTGAAAATGTGTTTTCCATTTAAACAAAGAGAAATCAAAAACGAAAGCAAAAATGAAATTTTGATATTTACAAAAATGAAAACAAAAGATTTAAATAATGAAAATGAATAATGATATGGGTCCTTGGTGTATACCTCTAGTTTCCAAGTACTTGAAAGCAAAGCTGTTATTTTATTTTATTTTATTTTATTGTATCTGTGGGTGATTTCAGACGTGACGGGGCACCTATTGGCCCCATCATGAAATCACCTTTTGATTCCCCACCGGAATCAAAAAGTTACATCCAACAGACATGCCAGCTGATTCTGGCGGGGAATTCAGGGGGGCGGGGCTGCGCAGTGCAACGTGTGGCCGCACAGCCCCGCCCCCCCATGCTCCCCCAGCTGCCCTCCCTGCTGGAGACGGGTGGACGCAGCAGCCAATCCGGCCGCTGTGCCCGATTCTAACCTGGGGTCTGGGCCACGACCCAGAATCGGCGGCGTAACAGACATTACCATCCGCTGATTCCGGCCCGTGGTTCAATTAACCACGCTTTTGAAGATGGTGCCCGGACCATCCTCGAAAGCGTGGTTATTTTGCTCACCACTGGTGTTTCACCGTGGTGAACATCTGACAACGAGCAACCAGATGTTAACATCCACCACCACGGGGGGATTCACTGTAGTTGAGTGTGGTATCGTAACATCTGAAAATACCCTGTGTAATTACTCTGCACCCAGTGAAGTCAGCATGAGTTTTGAAAATTATCAGAAGTAATGGTGGTATATGTCAAACCATTTTGATCCTAATTAGAATTACAACTCTGATCAAGAACAAATATGGTTCAATAGTTGCTTGCTGGAGTGGGAGTTCCAAATTCAAATCCTGGTCTCACTTGATGATCTTGGTCGATCACCATCTATAAGATGGAACAGCTGGTGTTAGGTTTGGCCAGTCAGTTGGTAAAATTGGGCTGATAACAAGCATTCTTGAAGTTCCCAACTTCAGCTATGCTATTAAGTGTGAAGGTGAGGTGAAACATAAACAAATATTTCAGGAGACATGGGGTAATTTCAGATATGACGGGCCCAGTGGCCCGCCATGCTGAATAACGCACTGGGATCCATTTCGGATCTGGGTCAGGAATCAGGCGTCTGTTCTTTATACTTGCCGGCCTGATTCTCACCGGGGATCGGGGAGGGGGAGGGGCTGCATGGCATGACGTGCGGCTGTACAGCTCCATCCCCCCATGTTCCCCCGACCACCCGTCCTCTGAGAGACGGGTAGGATCAGCGGCCAATCTAGCTGCTGCGCCTGATCCTGTCCCATGGTCAGGACCACGGTCCGGGATGGGCCAAATGTAACAGATGTTACTTTTGGCCCATCCCAGATCATGGCCAATCTAACACCCTTTTGGACCTCTGGGTGGCCGGAGGTCCGGAAGCGTGGTTAATTTGATTTCTGCCAGGTATTCACCATGGTGAACATCTGGCGGGAATCATTTAGATGTAATGGGACAAAAGGCCACCACAGGAGATTCGTTGTGGTTGACTGTGGGCTCGTTCCATCTGAAATTACCCATGGAAGGAAGAGGAGGTCAGGGTTAGGTTCATGGATTCCCTTTTTCTTTATTTTATTTTTTTAGACCTAATACTGCAGTTCTATAGAAGAATAAAGCATTATTTGGATGTGAGGAGAATTGAGGAAGACTATGGATTGTTTTGGTTTGTGTGATTTGTGTGTTCAAAAAGCATAGAGATATATGGAAATGTTAGCAATTTTTTAAATACCAAGTTAAACCATGCAGCAATAATTTAGAGATACAATGATACTTAAATCAACTGGGTTGAGAGAACTATTTTATGTTTTCACTTGCACACTCTGAATGTTATCAGGAATGAATTTTAATTAATTATTCACACACCATGTAATTGCAGAGTTTGGTTAGAGAATATGATTCTGTTTTAAAATACTTTTAGAAAATACTTTGGTTTTTAGTAGTTCCTCCTTAGTGTTTCTGTTCCTTTTTAGTAGTTCCTTTTTAGTTTTCCTGTTCTGAAGGGAAACACCGACCTTTTGGGAGTGCTTGAGTGTCCATTGGTACTTTGTCACTTTCCAGTGATTCTATGCTTTTGCCATTTTTTTTCATTATTTTTGTCAGTTTCTAGAAATTTTATGACAGTTTTATGACAGTTTTACAACACTTTTATGTCAATTTCCAGCACTTCTCTGTGTTTAGAAAGCAGGTTTTCAACTCCTGAGAGACCCAAGGGTGCATACAGAGCACACACAGGGCTTGGGATCACCCCATCCCAGCCCCATTCAATTTGAAAAAAATTAAACAAAAAATGGCAAAAACAGGGGGAAAGTCAATAGGTTTCTGCATCACACCAATCTTGGTGAATGTCCTGTTCCCAATGGAAGCAGCATTCACCGAGATTTTTCATTTCAGGTTTAGTTATTAGATAACTTCTTTTATGCCTGTATTATCCAGAGTGATTTCCACAGGAATGAGTTAAATACCAACAGTCCACTGGCTCTATTAACAAATAGAGCAGTCATTCTGCTCTCAGCAGCAGCTACCTAAACTCCCAATACAAAAACCTATTTGAGTGGAAGAGGGTATGAAGTATGGGGTATTTCGGGGAAGGGGAAGGAAGGGGGCTCCAGTGGCAATAGACACTTGCCGAGTAAATATCCCTCAGGATCTTAATTGACCTTTGGGATATATATCCCCAGCCTAGATCATCACCAGGAGGTGAAGTGTAACACCAGCCCCGTAGAGCTGTGCACCCCACACATGATGCACCACACAAAACACCCACCATCTACACCCAGACCAGGGCCAAGAGCTTTGGGAAAGGAAGAGGTGTAAAGAGGGGGAAGGGGCGTGTGAGGCACCCTGTGAGGAAGGAAAGGGAGGATAGGACACATTCATGGGGTTAGTCAGGGCACATGGGGGATCAAGTATAAGGGGGTCACCAATCAGGTTCAGATACTCACACTACATACATTACCCACTCCACACACTCCACTCACCCAGTCTCTCGCTCACAGTCTCACTCTTCCTCTTGCTTTCTCAAGGTCACCATGCCAAACTCCAAGGGGCCAGTCTCACAGGCATAGGCACTGATCACCAGCATATAGGAGGGATCAGCACACTCCTTTTATCTCCTTGGGACTGCAGCGCACACTAGCGCAAGCGCTCTAAGCGTCAGGGCTATGCTGTGGGGGCATAGCTCCAATGGCCGAATCAGGAGTGCAGGGTAGGGGCGAGGCACTTCCTGTTATGCTGCTGGGTTCCGCCGCTGATTGTGCTGGCGGTGGCGCTTTACTTCCTGTGTGACTACCAGGGATGCAGCGGGAGCTGCAATATCTGTTTCAGGGTGGTTGCTGCGTCTGCGGGCCTTCCCCTGGACTGGCCAGGTACGTGAGCACTGACAGACCCCCAGAAGGACCTGCCCCCAGATCCTCAAGTGCGGCGGAGCTGACCTGACAGTACCCCCTCTCCATGGCCATCGTGCCCCAAGGGGTGTAGGTTTCAGGGTGTGTTGAAAGTAAAAGTGTTGTATCAGTCTTGGGGCATGGACATTTGATGCCTTCTCCCAGGACCTGTCTGAGGGACCATACCCTTCCCAATTGGATGAGATAGTATTGCTGGCCTTTGCGATAATGGGAGCTGATGATGTCACGAACTTCATATTCCGAGCTTATGGCCACCGGGGTAGGTTCTGGGTCCTTGTTTCAAGTGGATGGGAGGGTGCTTGCAGCCTTTAGGAGGGAAACGTGGAAAAAGGGGTGAATCTTATAATGTGGAGGTAAGTCAAAGAGGTACGTAACATAATTTATTTTTCTTTTTATGGGAAATGGGTTCATGTACTTGTAATCCAACTTGGCGGAGGGTAGATTTGACAGATAATGTAGTCGGTTGACCCATATTAAGGCCCCGGGCTAGTAATCCGGGTTCGGGCACCTATGGCAATCTGCGTGCTTTTTATACTGTTGTCTTGCTAAGGTAAGCATGGTTTTGGCATGGGCTTCTGCCTGCCGTTTTCATGCAACTAGAGCACCTGCTGCAGGTATGGTGAAAGGCATGGTCTAGAACATAAATTCGTGGATGATAGTCATACGTGACAAAAAATGGTGAAGAGCCAATGGATGCATTTAAGGTATTGTTATACACAAATTCTGCTAGGGGAAGGAGTTCATACCAGTCATCTTGTAGATAATCCACATAGCATACTAAGATATTGCTCCAAGGTTTGGTTAGTTCACTCCACTTGCCCATTTGCTTGTGGATGATACGCAGTGGTCAAATTATGGGTGATCTGAAAGGCGGACAGCATGGCCTTCCAAAGCCAGGAAGTGGATTGTGTGCCTTGTTTGGATACAGTCTCCAACGGCACCCCATGCAACTTGATTATATGCTGTAACAAAAGGTGAATGGTTTGACTTGCTGAGGGAAGTCCTGGACATGCAATGAAGTGAGCAAGTTTCATGAAATGGTCCACTATAACTAAAATTGTGTTGTACTGTTATGACGGGGGTAGTTCGACGATAAAGTCCATACCACTCCGTTGCCATGGGCCCTGTGGGAGTGGGGCTAGGTGTAGTAGTCCCTGGGGTTGATGCCATGCAACCTTCATCCGGGCACATGTACTGCATGTTTGCACGTACTGCATGGCGTCTTTCTTCATGCTGGGCCACCACTAATGTCAGAGCAAAAGATCTTAAGTGTGTTTGACTCTGGGATGTCTGGCCAATGGTGTGTCATGATGGCTCCACATCGCCCAATGTTGGGCTCTCTTGGGTAGTACTAGTTTCCCTTGGTAATGATATATTCCCTGTCGTTGCTGGCAATTAAGCGTACGCACCAAGGTTCGAACTTGGTCAGACAGGCATTGCAACTGAGTGTGGGTTATACAGGCAGCTGCAAAAGCTTTCTGATTGAGGAGTAGATCACCTCGATTGGAGGGGGGTCCCCCCTCCTCAGTACAACAGGATAGGGCATCAGCAAGGAGGTTTTGTGATCCTGGCTGATAGTGGATGACAAACAAAAATTGCGCAAAGAACAAGGCCCAATGCCCATGTTTGGCATTGGATATACACGTCATCTGTAAATATGTCAGGTTCTTGTGATCTGTCATTACAAAGACTGGGTACTTTGCCCCTTCCAGGTAGCATTGCCATGCTTCAAAAGCAGCCAACAGTTCATGATCCAGGATCGTATAATTTTTTTCCACTCCAGACAGCTGTCTAGAGTAAAATGCGCAGGGCATCAGTCTTGCTTCATCAGGACTGTCTTGTAAGAGTACGGCTCCCAAGGCTTCATTAGGTGCATCAGTCTCACGGTGAATGGCTTTTCAAAATCAGGGTATTGTAGAATAGGTGCTCGCATGAACGCTGCCTTTAATGTGAGGAAGGACTTTTGTTGTGGTTCCCTCCAATCGTACAGGGCCACCTTGCGCAAAAGCTTAGTCAGGGGTTGTGTGAGTCTCACATAATTGGGAATGTACTGTGGATAATAGTTTATGGTGCCCAGAAAGCATTGCAGTGCGTTTACCAAAGGAGGAGCAACCCATGCTACTATAGCATCCACCTTCTTCATATCCATCTCCACACCACTGGGGGAGATGACAAACCTGAGGAATTCTATAGTGTCCTCATAGAAGACACACTTTGATAATTTACAGAACAGGTGGTGTTGGCGTAATTTTTGCAATATGGCTGTAACGTGTTTCATGTGCTCAATTTCAGTGGGGGAATATATTAGGATGTCATCCAAGTAGGCTATCACGTAGACGTCCAGGATATCTCGAAACACATCATTAATAAAATGCTGGAAGTTTGCCTGAGCATTAGCAAGGCCGAATGGCATCACTAGGTACTCGAAGTGCCCATACCAAGTTTGAAACGCTGTCTTCAATTGGTCTCCTTGCCTGATACGGACTAGATTGTAGGCTCCCTGAAGATCCAACTTTGTGAAGATCTTTACTTCAGGAAGACGGTTCAGGAATTCCAGAATTAAAGGAAGGGGATACCTGTTTTTGATCGTGATGTCGTTAAGTCCCTTGTAATGAATGCAGGGCCATAGCCTCCCATCTTTCTTTGGGACAAAAAACAGGGGAGCCCCAGCAGGGGAAGAGGAGTGATGGATGAACCTTCTTCATAGGTTATCGTCAACATATTCTTTCAGAGTGTTTAATTTGGGTCCCGAAAGGGCGTAGATCTGTTCATAAGGGGTTCCATCCCAGCGAGTAAATTGATGGGGCAGTCATATGACCTGTGGTAAGGTCTGAGACTGCAGAGTGATAGGCCCTGACACCAGTGGTGATCCATCTATGGAATGGACCATCTCTGCTGGGATTCAGTGCATATAAGGAATGTCATAACGTCGGAGAAACCCCTCATCCATAAAGTTCCCCGAGGCTCCCGAGTCAATTAACGCCAATACTATGAAGCTTCTTGTTGGGTCTAAGCCTTATAGGAGTGGGAGCTGCACGTACTTACCCATTGTAGGCATGCTAGAGAGGGCAACTGAAGTAGGAGGGGAACATGCAGGCCCTCCTGGGAGGCCACCAATACGTCCCGGGGCTTGAAGTTTCCCAGCTCCCGTCAGGCCTTGGGGAGCACCGGACAATTCCGGGCAAAGCGGGATGACTCTCCGCAATAGAAACATAGGTGTGATGTTCGGCATAGTTCACGGTCTGCAGTTTTCAATGGTCCCCTAGAGGCCCCCAGTTGCATTGGCTCCACCTCGTGTCCTTTAGGGTTGTCTGGCTTAGGTGGTAACGCCCTAGACAAAGAGTTCTTGTCATCGCTTGCGTTTCCATTCATTCAACCATTCGTCTATCTGCAAGGCAAGTGTCACCAATTCCCCCCAGATGGGGGGTAAGGTGGTATATGCAAGATGATCTTTTAGCTCCTCATTCACCCCTTTCCTAAACATGACCCGCAAAAAATTATCTGGCCACTTCACATCAATGGCCAGCTGTTGAAATTTGGTAATGTAGTCTAACAGGGGTCCTTTTCCTTGTCTCAGTCCCATAATGACATTTTCCACATCCTTAATGCAATGTGGATAGTCGAAAAGGAACTTGAATTCTCTTACGAACCCATCATAATCGCTTAGCAGGGGGCTATTGCCCATAAGAAAGGGCGTTGCCCAATACAGGGTAACACCATCGAGAAGGTCAATAATAAAGGCTACCTTCAATTCATCTGTTGCATACATTTTCATTTGTACTTTAAATGTCAGCTCGCAAAGGACAAGGAAGCTCTGGAACTGGCGTCGATCCCCTGCGAACTTGGTAATGGTGGGGCCCTTAGGTTTCCGCAGAAGACACTGCTGCAATGTACACTTTGAACTGCACTAGCTGGTCTGCTTGTTTCATCCCTGCCTCACGGGAGATGGAGAGCCTCCACTGCCTATCTCTATGGGGCTATGGTCAAATGGGGAGAGAGAGGGTTTATTTGTGAGGATTGATTTGGGATTTTTCTTGTGTTCGTTGTGTGGGCAACGGCATTGGAACTGTTGGCATTGCCAACTGAATATGTGGTTTTCAACTAGGATGGTAGATTTTGGGGATTTATTGACTTCTCTATATACAGTTCTAGTAGCAAACTAAACTGTGTGCTTGACTGACATCACGTGCCACTGTGCAAGTGTCCTCCACTGGCAGTTGCTGTGATGATGATACTGTGAGATCTGACTTCTAACTGCTGTGGGAAACCCTCCTATATTTTAAAGAAAAAAAAGTAGTAGTCGGCACTGCCGTGGGGGCTACGGCAGTCGTGGGAGCTACTGGGCACAAAGTGTAGTCTGGTGGTTAGCAGTAGTTAAGGAAACAAGTGAATCTGTTCTTTAAATGTTGTCTTTATAACAGATAATTTCGGTGGTTTTTTCCCCCTTTTTTCTCCCATTGATTTAGATGGGAAAACTTCCCCATTGATTTCAATGGGGGGGTAAATGGTACCGATATACTGGTTTTAATCTGATAATCCAAAATCCGATATCTGGTAAACCAATAATTGGTATTTTCAACCAAGTCCCACCCCTAGTACCCAGGGTCCGGTGCAGGCAAAGCTCTGGCTGCTGCAGGTGACACTGTATGTGTGAAGGGGTGAAGTGTATTCAATTAGGGGGTGGAGCTTATTGTCCAGGGGGTGAAGCTTGTCCTCCTTTGACTGCTCAAAACATTGGGAAGTATGAGATGGCAGTACGTAAAAATAATCATGCACCTCTGGAATTGCCTACTTATGAATTGTCCTGTTGATTTCAGCAGAACCATTCATAAGTAAATGATTTCAGAATTGAAGCCTAAATTTTATTTCATAGTGTTCTTTTCTCTGTGCATACCTTCCTTTTCCTGTTACTAAGTCCACTTTTAGGACAGATTAGTTTTGGACAACTATTTGTCCATAACTTTACTAGGGATGTGTGAACGCGGTTCAGATGTTCAGAGTTCAGACTGAACTTGGTCTGTTCGGATGACCGAACCAAATGTCTGAACCGAACTCGAAAATGACTGAACAGTTCGGTCATGTTCGGGTAAGTTCGGATGAGTTTGGGAGTGGAAAAAATGTGACTGAAAGGCCCATTCAGGCCGGAAAAATGTGACTGGAAGGGGGAGGCAGCTGAGGAGAAGACTTCCTGGCACCAGGGGTGGAGACCAAGGGTGGTCTCAGGGCCAAATGATACCGATACCAAAAAAAATCTTCAAATTCGGTATCGATATCGGTACCGATAGCGTTATTTCAAATGTTTGGCAATGTTCGGCCAAACTGAACTCCACCGAACCAAGCAACCGAACCCAAACTCGGTTTTCAAACCGAACGACCAAACGGCCGAACATCTGAACCGCGTTCTGTTCGCACATCCCTAAACTTTACTATGTAAGCATTGTTACATATGTAAAAATCTTAATTTTGTTCCTTTTTAAACTGTGCTTAGAAAATAGTCAAGAAATGTATTTAAAAGTTCAATTCAAAAGTTGTTCTATTAATAAATCAAGACATTAATTGTCAGATGTCAAGATAACACAAGATGGTACTGAAACAGTATAAAAATGCTGTTATTCAAGAACAAAGCTTTCACTACAAAGAAGGATCTCTTTCAAATATTAATTACTTTTGAATTTATAGTTTTAAACACAATGGGTTTCATATTTTATTGCAATCGCTCTTAGACTAAATCACAGCTGTGTCTTGTTTCATAATAAAGTTACACTGAACACTACCAACTAGTACAAAATGTTTTCTGCTTAACAAAGGCACACTATCATTAGTATTTTAACAAACCTGAAGAAGGACAGCAAATGATCAAAGATAAGAAAAGCATATGTAAGTTCTTTTTATATAGAAAAGTCTTCTTGTATGGTCCACTGTAAATTTTGCTCATCTCTGAAATTGAGTGTGAGACATCTCCATTGTAATGAATAGCAAAAGATCTCTTTAAACAAAAAATTAAAAAAAATATTTAAAAGAACAGATTGTTTTTATTTAAAGCCATATTTTAATTGTTTTGCCAAAACTCCATTTTAGTATTAACAATAATATTTTAATATAGTGAGTCATGCAATATGTAGAATTTTGTTTTATTTATAAAGGGCTCCAGCTCATGGTGTCATGTGTTTTTGTGAAAAATATATCAAGTGTCTAGACTTGCGGGGGGGAGAAACTTTTAAATGAGACACAGGTATAGTTTAAAATTGAAGAGGAAAAAGGCAAATCTAAAAATATCTGGTGCAATTATTATGTCCTGCATGTGGGGGGTTATGCACATTTAAATGCAAGAGCATTAACACATTTTGAGAAGTTTGTTAAGATCCGAGTACCTCCTTTAAAAACATTTCTACCAAAACATACAATCTGAAAGTAGATAAAATTACATAAAAATAAATCGGCCGTTTTTACATGAACACCCCCACCCACTGCTGGGTGTTTGGGCGGATGTGCAGTGGGGTGGGGGCATCTGTGTAAACGGGCTGGCGGTGGGTGGGGGATGTATGTACAATGTGAACACCACGGACGGTGGGTGAGCATGAGTGTGCACTCCTGACGCACATCCATCTCCACCCATCTCCACGCATGGAGCTATCCAGATGGGTGGAGATGGGTGTGTGTCTGTGAAAATGACACCCACCCACCTCCAAGCACTATGACAGCACACCCATCCCCCCACCCACCCTCATCCATGTAAAAATGGCCATAGTTTGAATTTCAGAGTATTCAACTATAGACAACTTAGGGTGATATATACTGAACCCTGATCGTAGTCAGCAATCAGCATACATGTAAAAATAAAAAAATCAATTGCATATAAGAGAATTTCCCAACTGTATTATGCACATTAATATATATATATATGATAAAAAGAGGGTGAGGGAGCCAAGGGGGATTCCACAAAAGTGATAGCTTGCTATCAGTCACCAATATATTAATAAACTGTCCCCAGTTCAATTCTTAACAGCAGAAATTTGCAGGCTCAAAGATTAACTTTATTAGGTCTAAAATATCCATATAAGCTTGGAAAAGGATTTAGAACCCTTATTCCATCAGAAAGTCATATGTTTTTCTCTTTTGCACTACAGGTGCAGTACAAGAGGCTCAAAGTTTAAGAGTGTTTGTTTGTGTTTGTTTTACATTTTAGTTTTTTTGTTGCAGATGGTCAATTAGGATTACACCTTCAGGGGCACTTTCAGACCAGATATTGGTTTGTAGTAAGATCCAAGAACCATTTTGTTGTTTGCATATTTTGCTTCAAAATTGGTTAATTGCTCAAATGGTAAAAACAGGAAGAAAAATACAGTTGCCATGTCAGACACCAGCCAACAAGGAAGGACAAACCAAGTGGACAAACAGACTTAGAAGAAAATTAGTTTTTCCATAATTGTATTGCTGATCTCTTCCCCACAGTAAGGGCTTGGCTTATGCAAAGGTCTCAGACCCAAGAGACACATACAAAAAATCCTTATATGGCCAAGAGCCCCCCTCCCCCCTCTCCTGCTTGTAATTGACTGGTGGACACAGTGTTCTGAGGTCCTGGCTGTTGAGATTCTGAGGAGCAGCTGTCATTCAGCTGCTGAGGCTTGGGATGCAATGAAGAAAAATGCCTCGCAGCCTTGTAAGACCCACTAGATATGACTCTTACAAGGCTTCAAGATCTTGCTGTATAAAAGGGGAATAGTGCATTCACACACTACAAAACTCCAGCATTTATAAACACCTGGTATTATCTCGAGCACTTATAAGAACCCATTTTTGTCATGTGTACTTTGTCATGTGTACTTTGCTAGGTGACCATTCAGGCCAACATGGGGCCCAAAGACCAACCCTGGTCAAGAGTCACACTTGAACTGTCCAAGAGCCACATGTGACTCCCAAGTCACAGTTTGCCCATACCTGATATAGCTCTTCTTAAATAAGAGATTCAGACAAAGAACCGAGAGGAGAATTTAAGGGTGAAGAGATCTGAAAGGATATTCACAGCAAGTACAAAAACAGTTGAATTTTCCCTTTTTAATTCAGGTCCAACAAAGGGGATATGAAAAATTATCTGCTCCCAGTTCACCAGATATCTGTTTTGGCTATTCAGAGAAGTTATTTTATAGGGATGGGCGAAAAGATCGCGGTTCGGGTTCGGCCGTTCGGTTTGGCTGCGTTCGGTTCGGCCATTCGGTTAGTTCGCCGGGTTCGGGTTCGGCCGTTCAGTTCGGCCGTTCAGTTCGGGTTCAGCCATTCAGGAAATGTTTTGTTATGGGGTTTTTTGTTTGTTTTTTATTTGGTTTTTTGGTTTTTTATTTGGTTTTTTAGTTTTTATATGGGTTTTTTTAATTTAATTTTTTATCTAATATTATATCTATCTATCTACCTAAATCTAACTGTGATTAACTATTCTAAATGCTATGAACTAAATGGATTATCTAATAAGTACACAGGCCTACTCCTACAAACACTAAAACTAAATCACTAACGCTATCTCTATGACTAAGCTAGCTCCTACAACTGTCTACTATCTATCTATCTATCTATCTAGATAGATAGATAGATATGGGATGGGGGAATCACAAACAACACAAGGTTTCAGTTTAATGTTTAAGTTTCATTTCAGTACAAAACTGAAATGAAACTTAAAGCAATCTAATAATCCTACTCTAAATGAAAAAAACAGGGGAAGGGAGGGAATATGGGATGGAATATATGGGAGAGGGAAAGGATTCAATGGAGGGGGAAGGGAGGAAGGAAGATTGAACACAGGGAGGGGTAATAAAAAATAACCACTAAATCTATCTAAGCTAAGCTAAATAAATGAATGAGAATATGGGGGTAGATAAGTTGGATGGGTGAAATGAGAGGAGGATTGTAATGGATTGGGGAGCTGGGAAATGCTGCAAGAGGGAGCCTTCTGAAATGCCTGCTGTTCAGGAACAGTGACTAGCTCAGAAGGTGTTGGGAAGAGGGGAGGCAGATAGTTTCGTTTCTTGCAAGCCTCTCCACCCCTGGTGCCTGGAAGTCTGCTCCTCAGTGACTACCCCTCCCTGTCACGTTTGACCTTCCAGTAAAACTTTTTTTCCACCCAAACTCAACCCAACGCGATCCGAACTGACCGAACTGTTCGGTCATTTTGACATTCGGAATTGAGTTCGGTTCAGTCAGTTCATGTTCACATTCGGGTTTGGTCGTCCGAACTGGCTGAGTTCGGACCGAACTCCGAACTTGCGAACCGTGTTCGCCCATCCCTGTTATTTTAGTATTTTAGTTATTTTACTTTGGCTATTGTGCATGAGCAGTAAAGCTGAAACATATTAACTGAAATGATGGACTCGAATACGAAGGTAAACTGAAATATGAAGGTAAACAAAATAACCACATAAGCAGATATGCAAATATTTAATTTGGTCACAAATTTTGCTCAGCTGTTCAGAGCGGCTATCCAAAATTTCAAATAATGTTCACAAATATAAAATCCTATATTTGCTTCAGCTCCAATCATGGCTATGTGCATAATGAGAAAAAGGTGTGCAAACAATATAGAGCAGGAAGGGTCTGACAGCATCTTGGGCTGCTCCAACCCTTACAAATGATTCTGCTCCCATTACTTGGTGGAGTGAAGCTACAGATTATTGTAACCTTCTAGGCTATTTCCTTTCCCCTCATCTCTTAAGGAAATGCCTCTTACTGAATTCACTAATAAGCACTCTAGTACCCTTTCCCTTTAAATGTTGCTTATAAATCAGCAGAGCTGCAATGATAAAATCATAACCAATTTAACACCAGCCCAGAGCTTAAACAAGCCCTTCGACTTTGATCCAAAATCCACATTGCAGCCGTGGTTTCCAACCAGCAAATCAGAAGTTGGAGGTACCGTGGAAAGGCCAAAACATCCCAAGCTACTCAGGACAATTACTGCTAAAAAAAGAATTAATCCCAAGCCCTGTCTAGCTAACACTGAGTGACAAGTCCAGCAGAGTCGGTGGGAAGACTTTCCACCCACTGCTCTAAGTCCTATCATGTAGTTGTGTGAGGTGCAGATGAAGGCCACTGGTGCACATATAAAACTTTCCCACACAAACACATACTGTGCATACAGCAGAGAGTGCCATTGGTTACAACTGTGCTGACTTGAATAAGAAGGAATAGGTGTAACTGAGCCCAGAATTTACCTGATGTCACGTTATCCAGTTTGGGGGTTGTTGTTTTTTAAAAATTGCTGAGGTTTCACATGTCATAAGCTCTAATCATTCTCCTTTCAGCTGAAGAATTAAACAAAACACAGATGCCTTGAAAATAATTAAAACAAAGGTTTCACCAATGTATGGAATCCCCTTATTAAAGGGAATTGCTTCTTGAAAATGAGATAAACATACTCTGGAGTACTCCTACTGGCTATAGAGAACTGAAACCAGAAAGCAATGAAATTTATTACTGTATGTTTTGCTGAATTATTTTTTGGGCACTCATTCACACACATTACTATTAAATAATAGTATACAGAGCTCAAACTTGAAAAAAAAAAATCACAACTATAGAGCAAGCCAAAATATTCTATTTTATTGACTACCCTACCAGAGACCCTCATACATACATTGGTGGCACAAAATGTGTCTCATAGAATATGGAACAGGAGCATTTCACTTTGAAGTCCATTTTGTAAATTCAGTAACAGAAGTCAAAGCAAAACAAACCTTTACTCTGCAGTGTATAAATCAATGAGAAATTTATAATAGATGCACTTACACGGACAGCACCCATGGCTCTGCTCCGCCTCACACCCGGGTGGCCGTTCTGTTGAAAGGTCAGCCACCAGATGTACAAGTAAAGCAGAAGCAGAGCAGATGCTGCTTACTCTGCTCCAGCCCCGCTAGTGGTGCTCCAGAACTTCCCAGAGCACCACCAGCAGAGCGGGCTTCAGCAGACAGCCACTGCAGCTCCGCTCCTGGTCAGCAGTTGCCCTGGGCAGCCCCATAGAGTTGCAGGCCAGGCAGCAGCTTAGAGTGTTGGGGAATCCGCCTGCAGCTCTATGGTGCTGGGGTTGCCATGCAGGTAAGCTGTGGGCTGTGGCAGCTGCCAGGTTCATGTGTGCCCCTCCCCGAGTCTGTCTAAAAGACACACAATGTCTGAAATATTCACATATATTTCATGCCACTTAAATAAGATTGAGTTAACAGAAAAAGTGTGGGTAGGGACACATTATCCTTGGCATTAGTCCCACCAAGCAAAAGGAACTTTAATATGACAAAAAAACTTTCATAGAGCTAAACCCAACAACTGCAATTTGGGGTTAGTTTAGAGGGCAGTTCTTTCATACACTGCCATGTTTATGGGATCATGCCCACCATTGCACCCATGAAGGTTGGGGCAAAATACATTCCTGCATGACTGGTAACATGATCTCATCTCATTCCTGCTTCTTTCAGAATAGTTTGGGTGTTTTCATAGGAAGCAGAATCTCTTCACTCAGGACAGCGCAGATACTGTGATTATAAGCAGCCTTCACATCAGGTGCAGGAAATTATTTAAACTTTTCCTTGCATGTCTACATAAGTGCCATGTTGTGGCAGCCCCTTTAGCCCAATTTTATTCCCCAAATATTTGAACAGGACTAAAGTCATTGCCCTTTCCTAGGACTCAGTTCCTACTGAACAATCTTTCCAATTAGCTAATGTAGAGCTTTGCACAACTATGCCTCTACTCAGGGAGCTTCTAAAAGCTACAATGATTGGGGCTGCTGGTGGTGTTGACCAGAATCATACATTCAGATTTCAGCAGCAGTGCAAAAATCAACATGGAACAAGAAACTTGACCACTGGCTTAATCACTGCATGGTTTATTTCTAAGCTCCACAAGGACAAAATAGTTGGGAAGACTTGTAGTTTTAACACTCTCATGAGTCCAGCCCTTGAAGAATTTAGAGCTCTGCAAGAGTTCTCAGGTTGACAGGTCATTCCCTTAGCCATCTCAATTAAGTGACTTCTAACATTCAGCAAAAAAAAAGCTTAATGGATTTGCCTTCACGGAAATAGATAATCAGCAATCTAACATTGTTTAACCTTGTAGGAGGATGTCAAGCTTCATTAGTAGCTTTATGATAATTTACTTACACATTTAATGACACCATCTGCTTAAATATATTTTCCCAAATCATCATCATAGTATGGCACTGGTCACAAACTCTTGTAGTCAAGTGTAAACAATTTCCATCCTCCTAACCCCCTGATTTCAGAGGTTTTCCAAGACATTCAGTGTTTCTCTGGATGCTTTCAAAGTTCGGTCTCTTCTTAAAGATGACTACTGCAGGAAGTTTTCAAACATAGATCAGATGTTTGAAATGTTATATGAATGAGCAGTGAAAAAGTACGGATGATTATGGATGAAAACAGACATGACGCTAATCACCCTTTAACCACCCTTGGTGGTTATTTATGCATGTTGCATGGCTGTACTGGTGCCCTATGCAGCCCTGAAACATGCATAAATGACCACCAAGGGTGGTTAAAGGGTGGTTAGCATCATGTCTGTTTTCACCCTATATCTCCTTAGTTAAGGTTTCCATCAGCTTCAACTAGAGAGAGTTCTGTGGGAGCGCCTATAAATAATTGAGAGAAAATAGGAGACAGCTCTTATTTGACCAATCAAAAGGCATAACTATAGTCAAGACAGGTGGTGGACATGCACCAGGGTGTAAAAACCTGTGGAGCCCACACTGGCGCAGCTATACCCCCTTCTTCTGGGAAGGGAGTTATTCCACATTCTGCACCAAGGGCCCATTCCAGGGGTGTGCAATTAATTTTTGTCATTACAATAATGAAAATGATTTTTTTAATTTTCTTTCCCATTATTGTAAGAACCAAAAGAAAAATAATAATAACAAAAACAAAAATGAAAATGAAAATGAATTTTTGTTTTCAAACTAATGGGGAAAAAATGAAAAACATATTTTTGGATATAACCTTTTTACTTCCTATTCAATTCTGATTAAACTTAGGGAGCTTATAACCCCAATAGAGGGAAATATGTGTACCAAACTGTGGAAGGATTGAATAAAGGGAACCAATTTTATAAGTAATTGAATGTTGTGATTTTAAGAAAAGCTACATACACATTTCTGGCTACAAGTACTTTAGCTTTCATCCAATTTACAAGATACTTGGAAATTTTATGGAGCTCCTCAATATTACTAACCTTTCCAAATTTCAAAACGTTTGAATCAAGGGTCCTGATGTTATAAGCCATTAATGTGAAACTGCGTTTTTGTCTTTAACTTTTCTGTCTTCAATCCTGTGTACAAGACAATTGGTAGGAATGTACCAGATACCTTCCCTGTCATCCCTCATAACTTACAGGATAATGTGATAAAGGGTCCAAATTTTATAAGCAATTGAAGTTGTCCCCTTGAAGACCATTATTCAGGTAAATAGCAGCGCATGCAGTGCCAGTCAGACGCAGGCACCGGGCATGGAAGGGAGGCTGTAGGAGGGAGGATGGGAAGCAACCCAACAGACTGACAGACACATTCACTGTTCAATTACTGCATGCTTCCAGCTTTACAGGACCAATTCATGGTGGCTTCAAGGCCGTCCTAGGGAGCGGCCTGTGGCAGGCATAGAAGGGACATAACTGGGACTTTGGTGATAGTATCCCAGCAATCAGGAGACATAGTTTACACATCCAGGCTTGTCATTTATCATCACAATCACATCCTGCAGCACTGTGACAGAGGACATAAGAGAATCTCTATTGGTTCTTTCCTAAACAGATGCTTCCAACTTCCCAGTAATGAGTGTGGGAGAGAAGATGGGGTAGTCACAGTACAGATTTGGTTTACATTTACATTTCTTCTGGTCAATTGGCATCACAAACAGATCGTATACCACCGTGACACAGAAGAGAAGCCCTGGCTTATAAAATTGGGACCTTTTATAACATCTTTCCTATATTTGTATTTGGAAGAGGGGATTCTGAAGGTGTGAGAGACAGCTATGCCAAAATTCATGTACAGTGGGTGGACTTCAAAGATGTTACAGTCAGACAATGGGTGATTTCAGAAGAGAAGCGTTCCAATTCACCACAGTGAATCCCACCCCAGTGTGAACGGATTCACCACAGGCTGTGGTGACACGTTCAGCCCCAACAGAAGTGACAGGATCGTGACCACTTCCTGGGGGCAATCAGAGAGAACATGGGCTTTGGGAACACAACAGACATGCAGTGGAGACGTGGACCGCGGTTCGAGCCCCAGAATGCACCGTGGCTGGGGTCAATTCCTTCCACCACAGCTGCGGGTTTCCATTCAGAAGTTACTTTTCATTCACCCGTCGTGGTGACCATTCACCACACTTCTGGACCTCCTCCTGCCCCGATCACATGAAGCGTGGTTAGCTTCACCCCGGGCCACATTTGACTGTGGTGAACATCTGGATGTGAGCAAACAGAGGGTATTTTCAGACGTTACAAGATCACAGTGAACCACGGTGAATACCTACCTGTGGTCACTGTGACTCACACGTCTGTTTAGTGGCCACCAGATGTTCACCACACTCAAGCCCCACATGGGGTCACTTTCAACCATGCTTCCCGGGCTAGCTGCAGCAATTCCCTGGGAAGCGCGGTGAAAGTGATTCCCGGTGGAGATCAAAGAAAAGTAACGTCTGGTCGGTTGCGACGGTCCGGAATCACTGGCGGGATTCCGGGCTGTGGTGAAGTCAGCCAGACGCTGTGACAGCACTGGCCCCGCCGTCCGCCCGTCTCCCCAGAGGGCGGGCGGCGGGGAGCGTGGAGGGGGCAGGGCTGTGTGGCTGCACGTTGCACCATGCAGCCCTGCCCCCTCCCCGATTCCCCGCCGGGATCCCCCGGCATGTCTGGTAGGGTGTGACGGGGTCATCCCGGCGGGGGATCAATGTATTGATTTCGTGATGGGCCAATTGGCCCTATCACATCTGAAAACACCCAGACACGCACGGCGCTTTCACCACCACCCACGTTTGACTGAGGTTGACTGTGGTGGACATTCACCATGTCACTTCTGAAATCACCCATACATTTATAAGTTAATTGCTTATACCACCAGGACCTTTTATGCAATCCTTCTGAACATTGGTATAGATAGTAAAATTAGGGAGAGGCATAATCTTTACAAGTTTCATCCACATTAGATGGGAGACAAAGAAGTATGTTCAGGAATGCATATGCAGAGATTTGCAAAATAACATAATTCAACTGAGTATAAAATCAAATTCCTTTATCCAATCTTACTTAAGTTTAGTACACATGATGCTGTTCCTGGGAAGTAAAAAATCTCTCTAAGTTTCATCTAAATATAATCAAAGACAAAAAAGTTACAGCCAAAAATGTGCTTTCCATTGAAACCAATTGAAATAGAAAATGAACGCAAAAAACAAAAACAAAATTTTGATATTTACAAAAATGATTTAAATAACAAAGACAAAAAAGTAAAATGGTAAACACTACTAGCTATGCCCAGTTATGTCCAAACTAGCTGTCTCTGTTAGTGATAAGATTGCCACCTTCCCAGAGTCCACTCCTAACTCTATGTCAAAAGCGGGAAAGGTAATAGAATTCTCCTGCCCATTTCTACTGTCACCACACCTCCTCTGGAGTGTCATGATTTGGTGTTGCCTAAAACAAAACAGGTACCTAAATCCTTGACTAGGTATCTGACCACATGCTCCTGATTTCAGGGATGCTGTGCACTAATTGCCTCTATTGGCTTTCAGTTTTTTGTGACTTCAAACCATTAGCTAATCTTGACTAAAAGTGAGATTTTTTGAACTGAAAATCCTGTTAACAAGACATCTGAAAACTAGTATGGAAATAGTCCTCAGAGATGGAGCTGCAAGTGCCACTAGGAAAATTGTGTTGATTTAAATTGGATAGTTTGAAAGCTATATGCTATGCATGCCTAGTTCATTTTATGACAATATTCATAATAAGAGTAGCTAAGGACATCTGCATTATTTATGTGTGGGCAGCTAACATCTGTTTCCACAAGTCCTTAGTCTAAACTAAACTAAACTAAATTGCCTAACTGAGGCAAACCAACGGTCCATCTTACCTCATTATTATCACAACCTGATACAGAAGCAGGGGTTCCAAATTTGGGTCCAAATCCAGCTTTTTGGCAGAGACCATCCTACCTGAGACCCCTACAGGCCAGGTGTGCTACCAGAGATCCTGAGGTGGAGATGCTGGGGATTGAACCTGGGACCTTGTATGTGCAAGTCACATGCTCTTACCACTTGATCTATGCCCCCCCTTACTGTATGCTATATTCATCAGAACGTATTTAGGTGTCTAATGGAAACACAGAATCTGGTAAATGGATATTCCCCAGTGGTAACAGCAGTTGTAGGCTTGACCTCAGAGCAAAAGGACTGGGTTCAGCACCTGGATCCAGCACTTTCAGTGAGGCCTATAGTTTGCCTGCCTATTCAGAAATTCCTCCTCTTCCTACATTTGTGCAACAGTCTATATATTAACTGCCTGCTTCCCTCCACCAAACAAACTACTTAAGTTCTTGGTGTTGTATAACATGTGAAGTGTTATTGTACTTAAATTAAAGATATTATTAAGTGTGCAGTAGTGCACTGGGAAAGCTATGCTATTAGGACATCTCCCAAGAAACTGATTTAGCCTAATGATGTTCAGTGGTAATGGGCATTATTAGCATACACTTAAGCAGTGGAAGACAGTTTAGCAGATTGTAACAAGTTGTCAAGCAGGTGTGAAATTTTAAGTTTGGAGAGTCCTCAGTCAAGGAAGCAAGCATCCCAACGCTATCTGACTAACTACACTCATTTATTTACGCATTCCATTTGAAATTTTGTTTTGTATTGTAAGCAGCAGAGATACAAATATGTAGAAACTTTAGACACAATTTATTTATTCCTCATTTTCTTCCTCATTTAAAAGAAAAAGTGAAAAACTCTATATAAATTTTATATTACATTGTCTTGAATAGGTTGCATAGGTTGCCCTCTCAGAAGACAACACAAGTAGAACTTTAATTGACCTGTTGTGTTTACACATTACAATACACTCCAGTGACATGGCTAATAGGAAATACTTAGGCTTACACAAAATATTTGTCATCTTTTTCCTTTAAAAAAATAAATAAAAATCTACTGTGGATATTTTACTATTCAAAAATGAGAGCTACTACTTGAACTTTACATAAAAATGCATAGGTTTCAGATATATTTCTAGCAACTGGAACATACATATGTTAATAAAAATATTTGTCATCATTGGATGTTTTTAAACGAGACGCATCCATGCATGGCCCCGGTGGTGCATGGGGAGGTGCACTCCTCTGACCCACGCACCAGCCACCCAGGCCCCACATGAAGCACCGCTGAAAAATCCAGAGTGTCCTGTGCAGGTCAGGGTGGCCGCCTTCTGTGGATAGGGCAGCCATGCCAGGAGCCACCCATGTGAAGCCCTCCCCCTGCACTTCCTGTGAGGGTGCGTCCCATCCCCATCCCACTCAGCAGCCATGGAGCCCCCCCCCCCCCGCACTCTCGTTTTAAAACACCCAAAGTTAAATGCACATAGGTTTATACAATTCAAGAGTAGATTTCCTGCACATCTATATTCTGATATGGGGGAAATCTTTTGTTGGAAATGGTGTAGATCCACTAACACCAATTTACACCAGCTGAAAGTCAGGCCACCTGTGCGTGCACAATTACATTGCCATACACTTTCTGAAATGCAATGTAGTATTTTTTCTGCCACCTTGACAAATATGTGCTGTATGTTAGAGCTTGATTTCACAGACGCTTTTTGGGTGGTACCTCCTAACGCTCTTTAACCACTCCTGTGTTCTCACAAGCAGGGAGTTAAATTGAAGATGTGAGGGATGTAGGGTGGTTAAATTGGGGAGAAATACTCGTACTGTAGGTGGCTTGCTCATCTCGTCTGGAGGGAGGTCATCTGGTCTGGATGAAGGTCTGGATTTTGTTTTCTCCCCAGTTCTGTGCTGTCCAAAATACCTTACCATCTTTTGTGCTTCCCTCTGAGCATTTCTTCCTCCCTGAATGCTTGTCAAAAGTCACCAGAGACTATTCTTAAACATCCTGTCTCATCATTTATGACGCTTTTGTCACATCTCAAACAAACAAGTTATACGAAGCTGCAAGTAAGGCAAAGCAAAGATAATACTGCTAATCAGGTTTTTTACATACAGGCTTCAAGCCCTAATACCAGCAAGCTAGTCTTACACTGGGTAAAAAAAAAAAAAATCAAACAGATGCAACAGTGGGTATTTTCAGACGTTACGAAACCACGCTCAACCACAGTCAATCGGTAGTGGGGCGATTGGTCCCGTAACGTCTGTTTGAATCCCGCCAGATGTTCATCACAGTGAACCATTGGCGGGAATCAAAATAACAACACTTTCGAGGATGGGCCAGGGACCATCTTCAAAAGCGTGGTCAAAGTGATTCCCACCGGGGGTGAACACCCAGCGGGAATGACTTCCCCCCCAACAGACGTGATGTTAACATGCTCAACCACGGTGGAATTCACTGTGGTTGAGCGTGTCAGTATCACGTCTGTTCCCTCACCATGACCTGGAATTGGCGGCCGTGCTCACCGCCAATTCCAGGCTGTGGTCAATCTCTCGGGGGGCGGGCGGGTGCTGCGGCCACATTGGCTGCTGTGCCTGCCTGTCTCCGGGAGGGCGGACTGCTGGAGGAGCACAGGGGGCGGGGCTGTGCGGTAGCACGTAGCGCTGCGCAGCCCCACCCCCTCCCCAGATTCCCTGCCAGGATCAGCCGGCACGTCTAATGACGTGCCGGTATTGATCCCTGCGGGGAATCAATAGGGTGATTCCGTGACAGGGCAAATGCTGCCCCATCACATCTGAAATCACCCAGTGGTCCACTTTGGCCTGGTCCCTGCCTGCATGTCTGTGCAGGTACCACCAGATGTTGACCCACGGTGTCCTGGGTCATGTTGGGGTCTAGCCCAGGCTCTCACCTTGGCAAATAGGCAGAGTCACAGCCTGGGCTAGGGCACACCCAAACGGGCCAAAGTGGGCCATAGCAGTCTACTCAATTGTGATTTGGCCTACTACGACCTAGCTTGGATCAGGTCCACCATGGTGGCTGTCATTCGCTGCCATGGTGGTAGCCTATTATGCTGGGGGATGGGAGGCTGGGAGTGGCAGGGGGATATGGATGGGTGTTGGCATATCTGCTGCGGCTGCCACCCAGGCTGGCCATCCAGCCACAGGTGGTGGGACAGCTCTCCTCACCTGTGGCAGGTGGTCTGAGTCATCCCCGGCTGTGCCAATGGCAGCTTCCCAACCCGGGTTGGTCGTGTTGGTGGAGGGGGGGGGGCACTGCTATCATGTGTGGCTTTACTCACTATTTAACCTGTTCTTAAAGGTCTGCAGTAATGAGAACTCCACAACTTCCCTTTGCAAACTATTCCACTGCCTAACTATCTTGGTAGTTAGACATTTTTTCCCTAATGTTTAGCTTAAATCTTTTCTCAAATTTAATCCCATTACCTCTGGTCATATCTAGAAAGAACAGATAACTATTTTTATTATAGTAGCCCTTTATATATTTAAAAGATGCAATCATATCCCTCCTTAATCTTCTTTTTCCAAGGCTAAACATTCCCAATACTTTTAACCTGTCCTCATTGTCCTAGGTCTTTCCTTCCATCTCCTTAATAATGTTTGTTGCTCTCCTCTGAACTGTCTCTAACTTGTCAGTTTCCTTAGAGTGAGGCACCCCAAACGGGGCTCAGTACTCTTATGAAGCCTGTTTTTCTCATTGTCCCTCTCTACTCCCCTCATTTTAGGGACAGGACTACTGTTAACACAACCAAAATAGCATTCTCCTTTGTTCAAACGACTGTGGAAGAAGACAAAGGGTGATTTCAGACGTGACGAGATCACGCTGAACCACACTGAACCACGGTGAACCCCGCAGCAGGGCGAAAGGCCCCTGCACGGGTGACCCCGGCGGGGAACGAAGACGTTCGTTATGGTACGGGGCCAAAGGGCCCCGTAACGTCTGAAAATACCCATAGATACAGTTATGGGTTTGGGTTTAAATAACTGCAAATCTTTATTGATTGGAAAGAACCAATCTGGGAAGAAACATCTCCATTTAATATCCTTGCACTGGGAATGTTAACTGGGAATATTAACAGAATTGCCTTCCAGCATGTTTATTAAGTTTGACTAAATAAACCTGACTGCATGATCAGAATGTCCATTGTTTACACTGTTCACTCCTTCCCATCCTTCAAATCCCTATCTCTTCTGGCAGGCTCTCTCTGTTCCTAAACCCAATATATTGTTCATTTATGCTTCTCCTTATACCATGTATACACCTGGTGACTAATATTGTAGAGTTAGCTTTCTGTTGAATAACACACAGCAGAGGTTTCTTCAAAACAGAACTTTACTAAGAGCTCAGAAGACATGCTTCCATACTGTACCGACTGNTTAACAGAATTGCCTTCCAGCATGTTTATTAAGTTTGACTAAATAAACCTGACTGCATGATCAGAATGTCCATTGTTTACACTGTTCACTCCTTCCCATCCTTCAAATCCCTATCTCTTCTGGCAGGCTCTCTCTGTTCCTAAACCCAATATATTGTTCATTTATGCTTCTCCTTATACCATGTATACACCTGGTGACTAATGTTGTAGAGTTAGCTTTCTGTTGAATAACACACAGCAGAGGTTTCTTCAAAACAGAACTTTACTAAGAGCTCAGAAGACATGCTTCCATACTGTACCGACTGCATGGGACAAGATGGAGGACAGAGAGGGGAAGAGAGGAGACAAGGAGGGGAAAAAAAACCCAGTTCATCCCTGAACCTCCTCCCTACTGGACAAGCCCCATATTGAGCTTATGGGGCTTGCAATGAGCTTTTACTTGTGACTGTTGCACATTCCAACACCCCTTCTCAACAATCACTAGTCAAGCCTACTAGGTTCATTCTTCTTAATACCTTGCGATGACGTTCCCCTGCTAGTAGCTTTGTGAACACATCCGCTGTCATATCCTCTGTAGGACAGTATTGCAGATCTATGAGTCCTTGTTCCTGTGAGTCTTTCAGGAAATTGTATTTTACATCAATGGTTCTAGGGTTGATTCTTTCTGTTTGCACCAAAGCTATACATCCTTGGTTGTCTTCCAAGATCGGCGTGACTCTGTCCAATTTTTGTCCCAGATCATTCAGAAGCTGTTGCAACCAGATAACTTCTTGGCTGGCATGTGCCGCTGCCACGTACTCTGCCTCTGTTGAGGAAAGTGTCACAGAGGCTTGTTTCCTACTGCACCAGCTGACGGGTCCTCCACCAAGCATAAATAGGTACCCATTGGTAGATTTTTGGTCTGAATGGTCTCCAGCCCAATCTGAGTCCATGTACCTTATCAGGTCTGACACAGTAGTTGCTGGGAGATGTAGATTGAGATGCAAAGGCCCTTTCAGGTACCATAAGACCCTCTTCACTGCATTCCAATCCCTTTGGGTTGGGGCTGAGACTACATAGTATACCTATTGCCATCGCAATATCAGGTCTTGTGATTGTGACAATGTACAAGAGCTTTCCTATCACCTTTCTGTAGTGCTTATTGTCTGGCTGCAATAAGCTCAGTTCTTTGATCTCCTTCGGGTAGCTGGTTTCCATAGGGGTATTTGCTGGCTTCGCACCCCCCATGCCAAAACCTTCTCTCATCTCTTCTATTGCCTGTCTTTGGTTGAGAAGATAGCTTCCATCATCTTCTCTTTCAATTTGTATTCCAAGGTAGTGTGTTATGTTACCCAGGTCCTTAGTTTCAAAGTCCTGATTTAGAACTCTCATTGTTTCACACTCATCTCCTTCTTGCTCAAACCATACAATAAGATCATCGACATAAATTAATACAAAGATCCACCTGCCCCTTAGTCTCTTTATGTATAAGCAGGGATCTGTTTTGCTCCTGGCAAAATTATCCCTCATGAGCACCTTGTTTATTTTAGTGTTCCACGCTTTGGCGGCTTACTTAAGCCCATATATGCTTTTGTGCAGTTTGCATACAAGATCCGACCTTTCAGCATCTGCAAACCTTGATGGTTGGTCCATGTAAATATCTTCCTTCAACTCACCATTTAGGAATGCTGTTTTCACGTCCATATGCTTGACTTGCATTCCTCTTCCGGTAGCTATACTTAACAATGTTCTGATTGTAGTGTGCTTAACTACAGATGCAAATGTTTCATCGTAGTCTTCTCCATACTTGTGTTTTATTTTAAATGTACATTTACAACCTATAGTCTTTCTCCCTGTGGGCAGTGGAGTAAGTGTCCATGTTGCGTTGTCCTGCATGGACTTTACTACTTCTTCAGCCGCTCTTACCCATTTTTCTGCTTCCCCTTCTGACATCTGTGAGATGTCCTCCCAGGATGCTGGCTCTGACAATTTACTGGTGTTGACTTTGTAGAACAGACAAGTGGGGGGAATGCCTCTGTTAGACTTCGTCAGCTGCCTTGGCACAACATCGGCAGCCGGCTGTGTCTGTTCCTGCACCTCGTTACTTTTGTGCCAATTTCAAATATTTATTCAGAGGATTGCTCCCTTTCAGTGGTTTTGTCAGGTGATACCTGACTACAGTTAGAAAAGACACAAACTCCAGAAAGGAAACGCCGTACAACACGGCATTAATAAATAGGATCACTGGTGGGGTGTTAACAGATTTCATCATAGGTAAGAGATCTTCCCACTCATTTGGCTAAGCCCCATACCACAGGTGCAGCCACTAACCCTCACCAATTTTTCCTATAGACAAGTCTCTGATTTAAATACGACATGGTAAGATGTACCAGCAGGTGGAATTTTGCTCACCACCATGGTTCTTGATACTGGTTTTCTGTTCATTTTATTCATTTATTCTTGTAGCTTGACTTCTTACTTCTAGTGAGGGAGAAGGTTTACCTTCAATAGGACCTTTGTGTCACCCTAAGCTTGATTTCACTCCCTTTCTATCTACATTTCCACACAACTTTGGAACGGTTTCATTTGCTTATGATTATAAATGATAAAATAATTCCAATTTTGCTGTGACTGAGTTACTTGTGCATTATCCTTTCAAACGTTTTCTGTTTGTCTTTAGTTGTTTTCTCAAGCTTCCTTGATGAACTGCATTGATTCCTATCATTTTTCATTTTTTCATTATACTGGGATAAATGTGGAGCACATTACTTTATGGTGAAGCTCTGAGTTTGTTCTTAGTACTATATAAATGATAGATAATAATTGGAACTGCTCAATGTTCCTGAAATAATCCTGGTTACTGAAAATAGATGGTTCAAATAAGTTAACTTGAAATCATTTCCCCTTCCCTCACAGTCGGCCTGTTAAAAATACAATATTTCAATACCAAATTCAAAATTACCATCTAAAATGTTCCATGTCATAAATTATATTAACTGGTTCCTAACTGTTCATCAACAGCTATCCCATCGATCACACCTACATCATCTTCAGAGATCACACACATCTATTATACATAGACTACTTCTATGATCAGAAATCCATATATCCAAGTACCTTGGGAAATCAAAGGCAGAATGAATTAGCCTTGGAAAAAAGTGTCACTACTAGTGTTTTCACCTTGTTGTAATAAGGTGGTTATGTTTTTGCTGATAGTGGTGCTTTGATTAATTAAAACTATCTTCAGCTTAAGAATATTTCAAAAACAGAAACTCGTACATAAAAAAGTGGTGGTGGTGGTGGAATTACATAGCTATAGACTGCGATCCAGCTAGCTCCCGTCTGTGCAAGGGGCCCTGAGCTGGCGGAAGGGCCGAGAGAGAGTATGCAGCCCAGAGCAGGGGTATGTGGACACTGGTGGATGTAGAGCTCCGTCGGCCTGTGCCCCCCCCCTTGTTAAAAGTGTTGGAATGTGCAACAGTCACAAGTAAAAGCCCATTGCAAACCCTGCAAACTCAATATGGGGCTTGTCCAGTAGAGAGAGGGTCAGGGAATGAAACAGTTTTTTTTTCCTCCTTGTCTCCTCTCTTCTTCTCTCTCTGTCCTCCATCTTGTCCCATGCAGTCTGTACAGTATGGAACCATTTCTTCTGATGTCTTAGTCAAGTTCTGTTTTGAAGAAACTTATGCTTTGTGTATTCAACATAAAGCTAACTCTACAATAGGTTATGGGCCCAGGACACCTTCAAGGCAATTTTGAAGACGAGAAGCAGCCCAGAAGGAGTGCAGACTGTGAAAGAAAACTCCCAGACAGAGAGGCCTACCGACTGTGACTGAGAGAGTCTAAATCCCAGAAGGGGAAAGGGAGGGAAGCAAGTATGGCAAGTAGCTCAGAGCTCAGACTTTCAGGAGGAAAGCTGAATAATGTAAACTACCAGTTGTGGAAGTTTAAAGTGGAAATGCTGCTGTCTAAAGATGATCTATGGGAGATGATTACTACAAACAGACCAGCAACAAATCACGAGGAATAGGATAAAAAGGACAGGTTAGCAAAGACTACAATAAGTTTATTGGTAGAAGACAACCAGCTAATCCATATAAGAAGTGAGACCACAGCAAGAGGCATGTGGATTGCATTGCAAAACTTGCATGAGAGAACTAGCCTGAATAGCAAGTGAAAGTGAAATGCAGGAGCATATAAATTCCACATTGGAAGTAGCGGCACAGCTGCGCATCATTGAAGATATAAAGGACAGCCATGTGGTAGCCCTACAACTTTGTAGCCTGCCTGAATCTTACAGTGCCCTCATCAATGCCCTGGAGACAAGGCCAGAGGCTGAACTGAAGCTGGAATTTGTTAAAGGTAGACTTGCGGATGAATTCCAACGCAGAAAGGAGAATCTGCAGAATGATCTAAAGCAGGGTAATGAGACTGCACTGAAAACCTCAGACAAAGCTCCAAAGAGGGAAACCAGAGTATGCTTCAGATGCAAAAAGGAGGGACATTTAAAGAAAGACTGCTATATATGGAAAGCAGAACAGCAGCATAAACTGTCTCCACAAACACCTAAGCAGAGGGCTAAAGTCACAAACAGCAACACAGTTGTTTAACATGGAGTGGGTGCTTCAGAGCAATGCAAGACAGCCCATCCCAAAATTGGTCTGGGGCAATGATCCACATGACTAGTAATAAAGGATTCTTCACAGAGCTGGATCTGAGCAGTAAAGAAAGTATCTACCTTACAAATGGCAGAATCATCAGCGTGGAAGGAATTGGACAAGGATTCCTATGAAGCAACCAGTCACAGAGAGGCACACTGACCATACCCATGAAAGACGTGCTCTATGTGCACAACCTAGACGGGCGACTCCTGTCCGTGAGGTGCCTGGCAGCAAGGGAGTTTACCATCCGTTTCCATGGAGACAAATGCACAGTTCAAAGTGGGACAAAAGTACTGGTCAGAGCCACTGCAGATGAGCACCTGTACCATCTGAGTACAGCAAAAGAACAGGTGAAGCTCACTGCGCACAAACAATACGATGACTGCATCCACCTGTGGCATAGATGCAGAATAGAGTCACAAAACTGCTTGATCTTGTACAAAGCGACGTCTGCAGCCCAATTAAGGTTCCCACGCTAGGAGGCAACTGCTATATGGTAACTTTCATTGATCACTATTCAAGGTGCACAATCATGTACGTCATGAAGAGTAAAGATGAAGTATTCGACAAACTTCAGGACTATGTGACCATGACGAGCAACAAGTTCCATCACAGACCAAAGACACTGTGGACTGACAATGGAGGTGAGTTCACAGGAAAGGAAGTAGAAGACTTCCAAAGACTCCATGGAACTGAGAACCAAAAGACAGTGCCATATACACCTGAGCAGAACAGAACAGCTGAAAGGAAAAACAGAACGCTATCTGAAATGGTTAGATGCATGTTAACAGACTCTGGACTACCATAAAGTAATGTGCTCCACATTTATCCCAGTATAATGAAAAAATGAAAAATGATAGGAATCAATGCAGTTCATCAAGGAAGCTTGAGAAAACAACTAAAGACAAACAAAAAGCGTTTGAAAGGATAATGCATAAGTAACTCAGTCACAGCAAAATTGGAATTATTTTATCATTTATAATCATAAGCAAATGAAACCGTTCCAAAGTTGTGTGGAAATGTAGATAGAAAGGGAGTGAAATCAAGCTTAGGGTGACACAAAGGTCCTATTGAAGGTAAACCTTCTCCCTCACTAGAAGTAAGAAGTCAAGCTACAAGAATAAATGAATAAAATGAACAGAAAACCAGTATCAAGAACCATGGTGGTGAGTAAAATTCCACCTGCTGGTACATCTTACCATGTCGTATTTAAATCAGAGACTTGTCTATAGGAAAAATTGGTGAGGGTTAGTGGCTGCACCTGTGGTATGGGGCTTAGCCAAATGAGTGGGAAGATCTCTTACCTATGATGAAATCTGTTAACACCCCACCAGTGATCCTATTTATTAATGCCGTGTTGTACGGCGTTTCCTTTCTGGAGTTTGTGTCTTTTCTAACTGTAGTCCGGTATCACCACAATGTTTTAGCTGATTATAAAAGTTTCCAAACAAGCATTTAAGATAAAGATACTCCCCAGTTCCATGTCACCAACTATAAATAAAAATGATCAATTACCCTTTAATCACCTTTTAATCATATTTTAACCACCACATTAAACAAAGGATTTATTTAAAGATCCCTAAACGTCAGCTTATTAAAAAGGCCCACACAGCAATAATAGCAACATACTGTACGCACAGCTCTTCACAGCCATAAAAATCATATCACTCACAAGCATCCTCTTCATGAAATAAATCCTTTGTTTTCATTCATGCAACTTTCACCAAGGTCATGGGAGTGTTTTTCTCCTAATTATCTATTGAGTAAGAATATCGGGAGCTGACCTCAGTTGTATAATTAGGAAGTAAAAATACAAATACATTGAGAATGAGTTTGATTTACTTTCACTGGGATAGCCACTATAAGGTTTGCTAGCCTAATGGATAAGTTGTTGGACTTGGAACTGGGGGAAAACAGAGGTACAAATTCTGTCTGAGCCATGAACTCACTGGATGGCCTTGGATAAGTCATTATCTCTGTAAAATGGAAATTATGACCTACCTCATAGGGTTGTTGTGAAGTTAAGAACTTAAAACACTTTGAACATTGAAAAGTGCTATAGAAATGATAATAAAACCATATAGGGGGAAGAAAAGAAAAAAGACATGCCGATGGCCTGCTTAGGCTTGCTATGATATGTGTAGAGGATGAGCAAAGATCTTCTCTGTAAATTAGGTTGTGTTATTTACTGTTCCCATAATGGCATCTATTTGGACTTTTCTTCAGGCGATCACGAGGCACTTTTGACCCTCCTCGCTGTTTCTGACCAACCACAGGAACAGTCCGACACTTCCTCATTGCAACAGGAACTGTTGAGCCAAGTTCCTCAATCTCTTTGGTCTGCTCACTCTAACGAGGTCGGCAAACTCCTCAGTGCTCAGTCTGTAAAAATTTCTATTAACCCTTCCAAAATTCTACATCATGTTCCTCAATATCCACTTTCTAAGGCTGCAGAAGAAGGTATTGCCCCTATCATTTCATCCCTGTTGGACCAAAGGTATTATTGTGCTGACTCGTAGTCAATGTAACACCCCAATCCTCCCTGTTAAAAAGTCTGGGAAGAACACTTACTGGTTTGTGCAAGATTTATGTGCTTTAAATGCTGTGGTTTTACTGCCTTTCCTGTGGTTCCCAACCCAGCTACCATTTTGTCAACGCACCCCATGACACACAGAGACTTCAGTTGGTTTAAATCTGGCCACACTCTTTTATTCAAATCATCATCTTAAAGGCAGGTGAGGTAACTGCACCATGCAATTTGGGTCCAGTATGCCATCTCATTAATATAACTTATTAACTCAGGTACTGCCCGGATGTGCCCTCTGTTGACAGTATCCTAAACAACCAACATCCCCTCCTTCGACAGGGCAAGGCTGAAGTGGGGGGGGGGGGGGACAGCCCAACTATGGGTGCGAGTAAGAAGTGAAGCGTCCACAAGGTCTGAAGACAGTGCATGACCCTGCGGACCCTGTTAAGACACCACTCCCAGGGAACCATGACCACAGTGCATGCTGTGCCCTGCATTTGTCAGGGGTTGGGGGCATGGGGCATGGTGGTGGCGGCAATGGACTCGGCTCAGACCCTGACAAGGGCTCCCGAGTCCATCACTTACTGGAGAGGGCTCCCTCACTTACTATCCTGAAGGGCATTATTTCCTCAGGGCGTCCTTGCAGAGCGTGAGCCTGAGCCATGTGTGTGAGTGGGCGGGGGCTTCTGGGTCTCCCTCATTCCTCCCCCTCCGGTGAAAGCATTACACTGTGTATCATCTCCCCATCTCTTAAGGAGATGACTCTTAATACCTTATTAACCTACCTATTAAACCTATCTTGGCATACTGGACCCCTGCTATTAAGGGGTGGTCAGTCCTGAAACACCCCGACCCCCCACCGCCTAACCAACCAATAAATTTTCCAAATGACCAGCCAAATCTGCTAGATACATCTCGTTCCCCAGTTTAGAGAGATGAACTCCATCTTCCCTATATAACTCCGGTCTGGTATGAACGATTCCTACATGTCTGATATTCGACCCCTCTAATACTCTTAACCATTTAACTACCTCTCAGTTAACATTCTTTCTAACCTTGTCAACTCTACCAGGCTTAACAGTCCTGTCCCATCTCATTCTAGGCATCCAATCTGTCCAAACTAAACGAGTCCCCCCGAACCATTCCCTAACCTTTAACAAGTCTTCATTTATATTTATAATTAAGTTAACTCCTTTCCTTCCAGGCAGATCATTCTCTCCTATATGTAACACCAATATCCTCAGTGGAGGCAGATGCCCCATTCCTCTCAACATTGGTAGGAGCTGCCTCCAGCGTAGCCCACTCCTACCCATCCATCTAACGTCCGCTTTTTCGGCAAGACCTAAGTGCAAACTCCAAGTGCATGTTGCCGCCACCCCACCTGCCCACTGTACGAGACTGTGACTGATGATCCACACTCCACTCGAGCCGCCCTGTTGGCCCTGCGTCCTAACAAAAACAAACAGAAAACCGTTAGAAGTGATACAGCCGGACATATTTCTTGTATGCCCCCGACCGCCATCTCCCCACAGCCTTGATTTCTGGTTCAGGTAACCTGGCTGCCGCTGCCGTCATGACTGCCCTGATCCGAAAGGAGTGGGACCCAAATTCATGTGCCAGGAGCCCCATCTTTTTAGTGCTGTGAGAAGTACTGCTGTTACCTGGTAACTTGTGGCTACTACCCCATTCCTGTGAATGAATAATTCCCCAGGACCACTTGGTCGAATTGTCATATATCACTGCATCTGCATGACCGGGCATATTGCCTCTGATCCCCCTTGATAAAGTTCTCCCTTTTGACCCCGACCCTTCTGATCAGTCTTTGAGCAACGAAGATGTAATATTACCCTAAGTGTCATCGTTTCGAAGTCGTCTAGCCACAGGGCCGTACGGGAGCGATCCCAAACAGAGCTACGCACAACTTCACTTACCCTAAAGCCACCGAAATACATGATGACATACACTGCCTTAAAGAGCTGCATCTCATAAGTGTCATAGCAAACTTCCGGTAGGAATCCCACCATCCTGATGAGTATGGGCGATGTTATTGGGGCTCGGAGCCTGCAAATGGCTGTCTGGGTCCTTGCCCATGCCTCAAGCATGTGTTTTAAGTAGAACCCGTTGTCAGGGGGCGGAAAGTCCTTCAGCCTGCTGACAAAGGTGATGGCAGTGATTTTTTCCGCTATAGTGCCGACAGCCAAGCTACGTGTGTGAAGGGCTAAAATGAATTGGATGACCTCTGGCTTTCCGATGGGGAACCCTATCCCCCACCCTTTGCTTTCCCTGAATTCCTGAAAGTCCCTAAAGGCCCTACCGTATGCAGCCTGTGTTTGAAGGGCCAATGCCCCATGGATGGTGGTCTGCACCTCTACCTCCCAAGGTTCCAAATCCCCGGCAGCAAAGGATCTGGGTCTGCACATGCTTCCGGTGCCAGGTCCCAAAAACGGTCCATCTGGAACTGAGAAAGGGTCTCCACTATGCCGTTGTCGATTCCATGGACGTGCCAGTTGCCAATTGATTCCATGGACGTGCCAGTTGTCACACCAGAATACTGCTGGTCCCTTCCCCTTGACCATACCCCCCTTTTTCTCCCTTCTGCCTTGGTCGGAAGCAGTTGATTGCCAAGTGTCCACCCCCGCAGTTCGAACACCCATGCTGTAATCTGCACGCCTGTCAGTTGCATCGGCCAGCCTTATTAAATTCCCAACAGGGGCCTGGGCCACCTTGCCAGACCCTTCGACTGTCCCCCCGAAAGGAATTGTGCCTTCAAGTCACAACACCCCAGACCAGGGGATGGCCACTGTCTGCCCTGGGGGCCCTGGTGACATCCACCATATATTCCAACCACAAATCCGGTGCATGTACGTCCCAGCAAAGCCCAGGTGTGGTGACTTCCCTGTGATGAAATGCCTCATCATAACGCAACTATGCACCTACTGGCCCCGTTCCATATGCTCGTCAGAAAATGTCTGCATACTTATGGAGCTCAAGCCCCTGGCTAGGGTCAGCCTGGAGTATGACTCCCATGTATACAGCGAATGCTGACGTCCAAATCGCCCAATTTCAGTTGGCTTTGGGGTGCTTGAACTTTTCTTTCTCATTTCCTTCTTCTGGTTTGGAGTGATCCATGATCGGATCACTGAACAAGAGGGCATAAATGTCCACGTATTCCCCTTTTATGATCTTTTCTTTTACCGCAGGTAATAAATGCACCTCGAAGGGCGTAGCCACGCTGGGTATGGTGCCGCCTGGTGGGGGGGGAGGCTCGCCGCTTGTTCTCCAGCCCCTCCACTAACTACGGCAGATTTCTCCGTACCTTTCTCAGTAGCCCCCACTATGTTTATTCCCTGTATAGCCCCTGTAAGGCCCCTTTCAGCCTGAGCTTGCCCCACTGGGACGCTCGGCAGTGCATGTGGCAGTGTCGCTCCTACCACCTCAGCTCTCTGTGTCCCCCCTGAGGGGCCCATCCCGATCTGTATATACTCCATTGGACCATCTGGTGGGGCCACTGCCGGTGACATCCATACCCACCTTTCATTCAAACAAACCAACTGAGGAGCCACAGTTGGGAGGGACGGCCCAGGCTCAGCTGCCATGGAACCAGCAGCTATGTTCCTAGCCCGGTCCCAATAGGCTATTCCAGGCCTCTCACCCTGCATGGTTGAGAAACCCAGTGCACCTGGGCTGGGCCCTTGAACCACTTCAGCCACCCCCTGTTTATTTCCCCTCTGCCCTGGGGACCCTGCTCACCTTGTTCTCTGCCCATGTGTGGGCTCTGGGGCTCTGGGACGGCACCCAGCATCCCATTTGGCATCCTGATGACATCCCCACGCAGCTCCTGCTTGATGGCCCGAATACTCCTCCAGATGGCCTCGTCACCCATTTCATTCCGCTGTTCTGCCACCTTGACCCTCCTTCTGCTCACAGGGGCACTCCGTCTTCCTGAAGCAACATAGACAAGACAGGGGCGACGGACCTGCCACCTGGTGTGCCCTGGGAAGGTCGAAGACCCAGTTGTCTCGCTGAGTGCCAGGATGGGCACCGTTCCTGGAATTGCGCTAGGTCCGACACCCCATGCATATCAACCAGTCCGCGGGCTGGGTCATGGTTGACAAATGGGCAGCCGTGCCCCCAGGGTGCAAAGCCTGGATCAAGGGCCCCATATCCACTGGAGGCCCCTGCATATTCCCTATCATACACCCGTTGGGTCTCTTGGTCCCCGATTGGACGCCTCTGTGTGGCTGATTGGGGAACAACTTGCTGCCTGTCTTGTCCCCACGGCTGCTGCCCCCAGAGATCATACCCCGTAAGGACCTCCTCCCTGTATCGGGCCTGTGGAACCACCACCATTTCCCCCCTTCTAGGTTCTTGCGCCGGATCCCTTCCAATCTGCATCACTGCAGAGCCTGGACCTGTCTGTCCCAATCCCAGGGCCTGCCTCAGACAGCCCAGTTGCCCCACTGCCTCCTGCAGGGCTCTCTCCCCCAGGTAGTTGACTCTGGGCCCTCAACAGGGCCTCAAACTCCCAGAGCCACTCTAGCATGGTGGCCTGGGTCAGAGGGGTCTCACTGCCTGTCGGGTCTTCAGCCCCATAGGGGCTTTGCTCCATCCCTTCCTGCCCCTGCCAGGCTGCTACCACCTCGCCCCCCCCCCCCCCC
>QEPC01014029.1:519292-548468 GCA_003113815.1 Sphenodon punctatus
CCCCCCCCCCCCCCCCCCCCCGCCGGTCTTCTGCCTCATGTGCAGGCCGAGAGCTCAGCAGCAAATAACCTCGCTGCCAACTCTTTGGCCGTTCAGTTGAGAATGCTGCTCCACGCGGCTCTCTGGAGGTCTGCCCCTTCTACCAGAGACAGGGCCCTCCTGGTCCAGCGAGACGCGCATGCGCTGACTCGCTATCAGGACGGTTGCCAAACAATCCTACACCAGGCAAAAGGGGACTTTCTAACAAGCCTCCTTGCCAAGGCCATTCTCTGTGTATCTTCCTTAGGCAAGGGTGTGTGTGTGCAAAAAACACCCCATCTCCGCCATTTTGGCGGCGAAGGGGACTTATCATGTATTCCGTCTACAGCTAAATATTTTACTGTTGTAGACTTATGTTCAGCCTTTTTCTCTATTCCTATTCACCCTGACAGTCAGTTTTTGTTTGCCTTTACTTACCAGGACCTTCAGTACATATGGACCAGACTTCCCCAAGGATATACTGAATCCCTGACCCTTCTTTCTCAAATTTTAAAGCAAGATCTTGATTCTGTCACCTTCCCTGGAGAGTCTACCCTGATTCAGTATGTAGATGATCTCCTTTTGACTTCCCCCTCTCTTGAGGCTTGCCAAACTGATTCCCTGGTTTTGCTTCAAGCCTTAGCTGACAGAGGCCACAAGGTCTCCCGAGATAAACTTCAGTTATGCCTCCCCAGGTTCATTATTTAGGCCATGACATTTCTGTTGGAAAGCGACACCTCTCCCAGGCCCGAATCTCTGCTATTTTGCAACTGTCTCACCCTATCACCAAGCAGGACTTAAGGGGACTATTAGGGATGACAGGGTATTGTAGACAATGGATTTTGGGGTATGCTTCTATCACTAAACCCTTATATGACTTTTTTACTTTCTTCCCCAGACCCTCTTGTGTGGTCCCCTGCAGCTGACAAATCCTTTTTGTCCCTTAAAGAAGCTCTTTCACAGGCCCCCACCCTTGGATTACCGGATTATAATTACCTTTCACTTTGTATTGCCACGAAGTAGATGGAGTTGCTCTGGGAGTCCTTACACAGCCCCACGGTGATAAAAACTGCCCTGTTGCTTACTATAGCTTTGTTTTGGATTTGGTTGCTGCTGCTTTGCCGCCCTGCCTTAGATCAGTGGCTGCTGCCGCGTTTTTAGTTGATAAAGCTGTATCTATTTTATAGGGCCACCACCTTATAGTTTCTGTTCCCCATGCAGTAGCTTCTCTTTTGCTTAAGAGAAAAACCCAGTACCTTTCAGCTGCTCAACTTACTAGATATGGAAAACTGCTTCTTACTAACTCCAATGCCACACTCTCTCATTCTCCCACACTGAACCCTGCCTCCCTCCTCCCCATCCCTTCCACAGAAGAGGAACCCCATGACTGCCTCCAGATCACTGAGGTTCTTACCACGCCCAGGCCTGATCTCAGTGATTCTCCCTTGCAAAACCCTGACCTTGTTTTGTACACTGATGGATCTTGCCTTAAAAAACTCCCAAGGCCAGCTGGCCGCAGGTTAATCTGTATGCTCACAATATGCTATGGAAAATCAGAGGATTTCTCACTTCCTCTGACATGCCTACTCAGAACGCCTCATATGTTAATGATCTTCTAATTGCTCTGTTTCTTCCCAAATTTGTAGCTGTTGTTAAATGTGAGGCCCATACCTCCCTTCATGTGGAGATTGCCCAAGGGAATGCCCTGGCAGATGCAGCTGCTAAAGCTGCTGCTCTTTCTCTCTCCCACCCTCCTGCATTTCTTGTTGCTTCTGCCTGTTCTACCCTGGTGACCAAGTTGGACCAGTTATCTCGCCTACAAGATGCTGCTCCCTCTGGTGAACAGTCCAGCTGGTTGCGTCACGGCTGCTCTTTGCATCCCGACTCTCTGTGGTGCTCCCCAGATGGACGCCTGGTGTCACCTCAGAGTCTCCTTCCCTACCTTGCTTGTGTGTCACACTCTGTTTCACACACGAGCAAAAGGGGGATGATTTCTGAGATAAATCGTTACTGGTTTGTTCCTTCTTTCTCCTCCATAGCACAGCAGTATTGTGCTTCCTGTTCTATTTGCCTGTCTCATAATCCAGGTCAGAAAATCAAGGTTTCCAGTTCGGCTCACCCCGCACCATGGGGGCCCTTCATAAACATACAGATTGATTTTATTCAAATGTCTAAATGCTGTTCCTTTGAAAATGTACTTGTACTCCTTGACATGACAAGGGTACCCATGCAAAACATGCGGATGCTGTTACTGTTGCTAAGAAACTTTTGAAGGAATTTATTCTTCATTTTGAACTTGGGAATACAGCAGCACCTACACTGTGCCTACCATCAATCCAGTGGAGCGGTGGAACGCAAAAATGCAGATCTCAAAAATAAACTGGCAAAAATCTGCTCAGAGACTAATCTTAAATGGTCAGATGCTCTTCCACTTGTCCTCATCTACATAAGAGGCATTGCTGACCAGAAACATGGGCTATCTCCTCATGACATTCTCATGGCTTGACCCATGAGACTGCCTTCTGCTCCCCTGGTTCACCCCTCTGACTGCAAATTGCCCTTAACTGATGATCTTATACTAGCATATTGCAAATCCTTAATGAAGTGTGTTGTGTCTATTTATTCACAGGTACAACATGCTCTACCACACCCAGCTCCAGAACCCTGCCACACTTTTTCACCTGGTGATTGGGTCTACATCAAAGTCCATCAACGGAAATCTTCCCTTACACCCCGCTGGAAAGGACCTCATCAGATTTTGCTCACCAGCCACACTGCTGTGAAGTGTAAAGGTCTATCAATGTGGATCCATGCAACACACTGCAAAAAGGTGACCCAACTTGCACTAGATGATCTGATTGCAGGTAAACCGGATGCTGTAACTGCCTTCCATACTGCCCTGGAAAAACGATATCCACTCCACGATATCTACTCCGGCCAAGGAAATAGGGTGAAGTACTGGTGACCTCTCCCCTATCACTCCAGACCTTTTCTACACCAAGCAGAGTTTCATCACAATGAAGATTGCAACCTGAAGAAGTACCATCTCCTACAATGGGATCCAGTTACCTCACCTGAAAAGCAGGACTGGAATCCGTGCGGCCGGCTAACCTCCATGATTAGACCCGAGCAAGAAGTGCCTGTCCTAATATTCTGTTGGATCATACTTCTTGTACTTTTTCTTCTCTTTCAGTCCTTTAGCATTTAATTTTCATAACCACGAGTAGCTTTAGTTTGTGACAATTGCATTTTTGAACCCCTACTGTGTTACCCCAAATACATTCCTGTCTGTTTTAATGCAATACACACACAACCTCAATATCACCAACTGTAAGGTATGCACACACCTCCCAATACATCCCCATGATTCCTATACCTGTCTCCCCAAATGATACCACATGGGATGAGCTTGAATATGGAAAAACCGCTACCTGGTAAGATGTAGGGAGGAATAAATCAGAATACATAAGGGTTGTCAATTTGCCGGAAGCACAGGGCCAAGTTTGTTTTGTATGCAACACCACCGGTAGACACCCTTCGGGATCACATCTAGCTGTTCCCATATTATTTATGATCATGGCTTAGGTAATGTGTCTGAGGGATATTTGAAGGGCCCATATTGGCAGGCAGGCTCCAGGATTGTCAGATGTGACTACGGGGTCACTGCTAGGCCAGAAGAATATTGGGTCTGTGGTAACAAGGCCTACAAACATTGGCCAGCTGAGCATAATGGGATGTGTTTTCCCACCTGCTTGATACCAGCCATTTGCCATACCACTGGGTCCCTAGAAACCCTTTTCCCTCACCGTGTGGGAAAGAGAGCCATCACTGAAGACCAACGATATTGGGGTGTCGTCTTCCCTTCAATTGGGGTTGCATTTTCTATCAGAGAAATCAGAAAGGTGTCTTCCCTTCTGGAAGAAGTAGCTAATAATACTGTTCTTGCTATTACTTCCCTCACAGAAGAAGTAGGCGCCATCAGGCAAATGGCCTTGCAAAATCGCGTAACCCTCGATCTGCTTGTAGAAAAAAGAGGGGTATGTGGGATAATTGGCCAAGAATGTTGCACATACATCTCAGACAATGAGAATGACATCTCTCATGTATTGATAAAAATACGGGAAGCAGCAAAAAAAAACTCCACCAATCTGACGATTGGAGTTTATGGGGATGGTTTAAAGGGATGTTTGGTAACCTGGGATCTAAAATTGTACAAGGTCTATTAATCATAGCTTTATTTTTAATATTATTTATGTATTGCTTATGCTATATAAATGCTGCTGCCATTTTGCCACTACACGCTTTTTGGAACACGCTGATGCATGTCAGTAAAAAACTGTGCGCTTAATGCATACGACAACAGACCATGACAGAGAACTTGAAAGGGCAGAGATCTGTAACTTGATGAATATCAACTTTTGAGTGAGACTTTAAGTCTCATAGGGGGGAGTGTGGAGGATAAATCTGGTACAGGGGCAAAACCTAAAAGATTGCTCTCACTGTATGAGGCTTCTGGTCAGTGCTCCAAGATTGCTAGGCCTCTGTCCTAGTAAGAACTGCTTGCAATTTAAGTTTTAGGAATTGCTTACAGAAGCTTACTCCTGATAAAGGAGCGGCACAGTCTGCCTGGAGCCAAGAGTTAACTACAGCTACCTGACTGGAAAGCTACCAGCTTCTTCTTATCTAATTTGTTTTGAACTATCTATATATGTTGCTCGCTTTCTCTGTGAGACACAGACAGCGGAGAAAGATTTCTTTTTACTGCGGCTGTGCAGTTTCTTGGAATAAAACTCACCTTTGACTGACACATATTGTCTTTGTGTGTTAATTTCCACCACACATGGGATGTCTGGGATGTCTGTTGTGGTGGTATGTCTGTTGTGGTGCCGCCAGATATTTGCCCACTTCTACCCTGAGCTGGATAAGTGGCTAGCCTGGACTGTGCCCTCTGGAAAATCTCCGAGGTCACAGTCCTGGTTAAAGTCCAACTACGAGGGCCAAAATGGGCTAGCACATCTGTGCAGCCCCACCATATCCACCCCAGATATGGAACAGCTATGCGCTGTCACCATGGCTGCTTGTCATTGGCCACCATGACTGTCCATCATGGCAGGGGATGGGGCTGGGCACCAGAAGCAGGGCATGGACAGGGCTGCCCACCTGCACATTTGTTGTGCTCCAGCCATACATGTAGTTAGTTAGTTGTACTTTTACCCAGCACCCTCCTGCCAATAGGAGCTTGGGGCAACTTATAAATCCATAAAATACACAATATAAAATATAACAAAAATGTTAAACAACAATAAAACCCATACTGGAGTGCCACAGAGTAGAACAAAAAATAAATAAATAGAAACCCTCCCTAAACCTCAACCCCGCACCCCACCCAATCTTCCTCACTAAAAGCCTGGCAGAACAACCAGGTCTTGCACAAATGTTGGTAGGAGGAGATATCTGGGACCACATGGGCCTCCGTCAGGAGGAAGTTCCATAGCCTCAGGGAGGCCACTGAGAACGCCCTCTCCATAGTGCCCTCCTCTCTTGCAATACTCAGGGGACTTCATGAAAGGGCCAATCCAGATCCCGGGGAGTGAGCTGCTACCTCAAATAGGTGGGGCCCAGGCCATATAGAGCTTTATAGGTAAGGACCAACACCTTGAATGGGGCCCGAAGACGATAGGCAGCCAGTGCAGAGAACGGAGCACTGATGTAATGTGTTCACAGCAATCCGTCTCAGTGAGGAGGCAGGCTGCTGCATTCTGCACCAGCTGCAGCCTCCAAACTGTCACCATGGTTAGCCCCACGTAGAGCGCATTGCAATAGTCTAGTCTTGAGGTGATGAAAGCATGGATGATGGTGGCCATGTCAAATAGTGTTTTGACCTGCTTTGTCCAGCCCAAATTTGAGTGTATTTGACAAATACAGAATTCCCTGCAGATATTTCTTATAGCTCTGGCTAGAAACAGGCCACAGCATTATTAAACGCAAGTACTCAAGCCAGGCTAGCACATTCCAGTGCAGGATAGCAATACAAGCTACCACAGCAGGTTACGCAAAGAACTGTAGGACCACCTACTGGTGGAGGTGCTTTCTATCATTACAGAACCCCCTGAAGTCTCCTATCCAATAAGTCTCAACAGAGCAAAAATAGCTCCTGCATACATGGGATGTAAAATTTATATTATTTATTTCATGTTTATAAAATATGGGATATAATATGGGAAATGAGAAATAAAATGGGATATAAAATGTATAGTATAAATATGAATAAAACAAATAAAATAAATGCCATATATATATATAGAATTTAAATTATAAATATTAATTAATAAATCAAATAAATGCCATTGTAATTGAATTACAGAGTTTGTATGATACACCCAACATTGATGGAAAAGCTCCAGTGATTCTCACTGTGCATAGGTCTCTGGGTCTATAGATGGACTTACATCATTTAAAATAATTCCTCAGACATCCACAAGCTGCCCCCAGACTATACTCATGGTAGAGCCAGGAAAATATCATACTCTCACAGGTAAGGTGAATGAGTGGTCATCTTCCCAAACTGAAATGTCTTAGATCAGTACAATTAAATTTCCTGCACTTGAGAGAACTGCGACAAAGAGGTTTCAGAGCACTCTCTCACGTGTGTTAGTACGGACCTGTTGGCACTGTGGGGAAGTCCAGGACTCAAAAGACATACAGCTTCCATCTTGTGAGAATGGCGGAAATGTGGATCTTTGCCTGCAAACATGCACATCCAGCAGAGTACCCTGCCAGACACACATGTTTGCAGTCATAGATCTGCATTTCCGCCATTTTCATGAGATGGAGCCTGTTTGTCTTTTGAGTCCCTGACTTCCCCATGGCACCAACAGGTCCATAATAACCCACGTGAGAAAGCGGTCTATGACTCCCCAAACCCACTCTGGCTGTCAGAAAAGATCTGATAAACAACCGAACATCACCTCAGATATTTGAAAGATCTCATCTCCCAATTCCCCAGAATGCTGAACTTTTCAAATATACTGGCAACAGGTGACACTAGGAACTACTAGATGATCAGCACTTTGAAAATCTGGTCTTATTTTGATGTCTAAATGAGAGCTGTACTCCTCAGGAGGCCTGATCTTAGGTACCAATATAATTATATTGCATAAAGATTTATCTGTTTGGTAGTGGTATAATGGTGAAGAGCTCAGGGTATTCATAAAAAAAAAAGTTTGAGTACAAGGTTGTCATTAAATCTCTGAATTTTGCACTTGATTAGTTCAGTGAAGGATTCAGCCTATAACATGCTTTTTATCTGAGTAGATCTTAACATATAATACTCCTTCTGCTCTCAAAAGTTTCTAAAGAAGCATGTCTTATAACATGCAGAATGTTCAGGTTTATTTTTAGAATCTTTCCCACTCACCTGTAAACAACAGATGATAACTTTGGGGATTTAAAAAGCTGCTTGCTCAGCCAAAGTACTGTGACTGCCACGATATAAGGAATAAAATGTGGTGAAGACACTGAGGAGGTTAAATTGTTGTCATATATTCCAAAGCCAAGATGCATGTCCTTTAGGATTCTCCAGCTCTCATTGCCATTTATTTCTTGATATATCTCTAACTATTCCATTATAGAAAACCTTACCAGCTAGCTGTGAAATCACATATATCTGCCAATGGACTGTTTCCTATTGGAACTGTCAGCACTATTCACTGTATATAAACAGATCCAAAGCTAGGGATGAAAGAATAAACAAAATAATTGAACTTTTTTTTTTTTGTAACACAGATTTGGAGCAGAAGTCAAAGGCACCAGAACTGAAGTCAAAGGCACAAGTTAATTAAATTGGACTGAGATCTATCATGAGTTATTCTGTAAACTAAATATAGCATAGAACAACATTTCTCTTTTTACCTTTTCGAAATAGACTTTCCATTACAGATTAAATCAATATCAACAGCAGATAGTGGTTGTCTTTAGACATAATGGGTGAAAAGGACACCAATACAGCCCTGCAACATGCATAAATAACCACCAAGGGTGGTTAAAGGGTGGTTAGCGTCATGTCTGTTTTCACCCAATGTCAATGGGTGTCTGAATGTGTGTTTTGACCTTGATATGAACACCGGTTTGGCCCTGTGTGCACTATGTGGCGCTACTTAGACACACAGCTCATCTTGGGGCAAATCAGTGTTTTGCTCACCACCCAATCTCAGCACACAAGCGCTGCTGCCTCGTTCCCTGTGTTGTACCTGCTAACATGCCACACAATATCATTAGACACAATTTTGGCCACATGTTCAGCTGGAACACGCAAATTGTTCTTGTGATGCAATGGTGTTCACATCGCTGTTCAACAGGTGGCCAAATTGGTGTTGGGATTGTTATGGTGCTTACACACAACGGCCAAACACATGCTTAGGGGTTTTGACACTTGTTCTTTGTTATGTCTAAAGACACCCACAGTATCCAGTGAATTCACCCACTTCAGCTTTGAGTTGACAAAGCAGATATGCTGCCCCACTTCACAAAGTATCTGAACCAAAAACAAACAATTAGATATTGGAATATCCATTTTGGTTGCGGAAATCATTCAGAAATGGGGGGGGGAGGGATGCAAGAAGGTCTATCCATAAGTGGGGAAAAAATCCTACCAATACAAACCATACAGTTCACAGTTGTGGCTAGTGGGCTTTGAGGTTGGTGGGCTGGTGAAGGGGGCATTAAGATTTCATACTTACATGATCAATGGAATAGAAGAAACAGTAACTGAAAAGACACACTGGGTGTTTTTAGACAGGAGATATTTCTCCCACAGCTTAAAAATCAGAGTTGGGGAAACCCCATGGGGGGAGGGGATTTAGATGCTCCTCGCTGGACTGGAAGTCACCCAGTTGGAAACAGTGGCGCTGGAGTCCTCCCAGGCATTTTGAGACTCAGACTTGTAAGACCTCGGCTATCGGGGACTTATCTAGTCCACATCTCAAATTTCTGGGAGTTGTTCTGCACTGTGCTGTTTCCAATGGTGCCTGGACAACTTCTAGTCCAGCAAGGAGTGTCTAAATCCACCCCACCAGGGTTTCACTAACCTGGATTTTTAAGTTGTGGGAGAAATGTCTCCGATCTAAAAAAGCCCAGTGTGTGCAGAATGAAAAACTAACTACACAATGGTGATGGCCTGCAATAGTGAGCAAAATGCAAAGATCTGTGTGGAAAAAAGCATAGAGGGAAAACCAGCATTTGCTCCTGCATGTAAGGTACCAGCAGTGGCAGTTTGGGGGAGTTGCAGACTGGTGGTGTGAGGGCGTGGCCACCAGCAGGGACATAGCAGAAGACAATTAATTTCTCCCTCCCCTCACACCCCAATTAAAGCAGAAAATTCTGAAAGTTTTTTTTAAAAAAAAAACAGGCATCACAACACATGTATGAAACAATGGGTGATTTCAGACGTTATGGGCGGGTGCTTTCACCACAGGCCATGGGTGGTTCAGACCACGGCCAGGGGTGAAGGGGCGCGCCAACAGATGTGCGCTCCATTGCCCCCAGCCGTGGTCCGAACCACCCCATGGCCCGTGGTGAAAGTGCCCGCCCGTAACGTCTAAAGCGGCACACACACACCCGGAGGGGGCAGGGCCACGCGGTGCAGCATGATGCTGCATGGCCCCTCCCCCTGCATTCCCTGGCAGCCCTACCCTCTTCCGACGGGCAGCTGCAGCGGCCAATTCGGCCGCTCCCGCAACCACAGGCGGGGGTGAATTTCATTGACCGTGGTGAATGGTAAGTCACCAGACATTACTTTCCATTCACCATGGCCGTGGTGGCCTTTCACCACACTTCTCGACCTTCTTGCATCTGGAGGTCCAGAAGTGTGGTGAATGCAAACACGGTCCATGTTTGACTGTGGTGCACATCTGGCGTGCACCACAGTCAAACGCAGCCTGTGTTTGACCGTGGTTCAGCTGGGGTAAATGTCAGACGCGTATCGTCTGAAATCACCCAATGAATGCCAAGACACCCCATAGAAATGAAGCAGGAAATAAATTCCATGGATTAGAATCCAGTTCAAAACATAAAGTCCATAATGAGCAAAGCCCGAGGCCTGAAGCATTAAGCAAACAGAAAAACGTGAGTTCCCTATTGGGTCAGAACAATGTTCCATCCAGCCCAGCTGTCTGTCTCCGACAATGACCACCTTTCCAACCCACTCTGGATTAGAAACCAACCTATCGATTTCTCACCCAAACAATTTTTATTCACTTAGGGGCAAAGCCAAAAGCAATCAAGCATGAAGGCCTCCCCATGCTCAGAATTAAAAAACAAACTAGCATTGCTCCCCCAAACAATTTTTATTCAGGTTGGAAAGGGGCAAAACCAAGAGAAAACAAGCATGGAGGCCTCCTCCCAGAGGTGGACTGGGACCTAAAATCAGATCCGGTATTTTCAGTAACTTGTCTCCCATCATTAGAAAAATGAAATATTGACCAAAAAAACCCATAAATCATGTATTTATCTAAAAACCTCACGTTACACTTGACTATATTGGAAAAAATGTTGTACCACATCTTACTAACACAACGTATGACATCATGTAACTGAAAATGAAATATTTCAGTACATATTTTACATATCCTCTCTTACTTTTATTAATTATTATTAGGTGAGTGGGACCAGCTGGGAGAGGCGGGGCTAGGAGCAGGACACTCTGCAGCGGAGAAACTGGTGGAGCCCTCCCACCCATTCATTGGCTGTTTCCCTCAACCCCCCAGGTATATTATCCAGAGGCTGGGGCCCTTGGGCATCAGCCCTTGGGCGCCAGCTGAAGGGTGACACCTAAGGGTGTCGGCCATTGTCGGGGCCGTTTGCGGGGCTGCAGTGTTAGTGGCGGCGACCCCTCTTTGTGGAAGGACTGTGAGCTGAACAGATCATCACCCCAGCCCAACTATCTGCAGAGCTGTGCCGGTGCGGAGGTCGGCTCCTGTCTTCACCAGTGCCACCGTAGGTGTGCGCCCTTGTGCATGGGCCTAGGTGGGGGCTGGAGTGGCTGTCCCCGGAGCTGAGAGGTTGGAAGAAGAATGGGCAGGAAAAGGAAAAGAGCGGGTATGAGGACCCGCTCACAGGTAAAAACTCAACAACATACCCTAGATCACTTCCTACGGAGTCCTAGAGACAGACCTATGCTGGCTGAGGAATCAAAACGTCCACCTACCCCAGAGGAGAGGAGGGTCTCCTCGCCGGGTAATGATATGCCCACAATACCCTGTCCACCCCTGGTTGGGTCTCCCCCTCTAGGCCCCACTGTGACTCTGCTAGGTCTGGTGTCCTCATTTAACATGTCCACGATGCCCTGCCCACGCTTGGCTGGGTCCTCCCCTGCAGGCCCTACTGTGATTCCGCTAGGTTCGGTGTCCTCAATCGATATGCCCACAATTCCCTGTCCACCCCTGGTTGGGTCCTCTTCTGCATGTCCTGCTGTGATTCCACTAGGTCCAGGGTCTTCATTTGATATACCTATGACACCCTGCCCACCCCCGATTGGGTCCTCCCCTGCAGGCCCTGTTGGGCTTTCGCAGGGCCCGGTGTCCCCATTTGACTTTGTTGGTATCAACGAGGAGAGGGAGGTTTTGAGCAGGCAATGCATAGCATTGGGGGATTTGGTAGCAAGGCTGTATACACAATTGGAAAACCTAAATATGCAACTGGAACTCCAAAGGCTCCAACTGGCAATTATAGCGGACAAATTAACAATACACGAAGCCGAGCTTCAGCGGCAGAAGAATGAGAAACTGATCAGTGTGGCCCCCAAAGGCACCCAGACAAAGTGGGAAGGCTCCCCGGCGCAGCAGAGGAGTCCCCAGATCAACCCTCTGCCAGAGGTTGCCTCCGTTAATACCTTTGATGGGCTAATCCAGATGGACAGGTGGGCTCTTGTGCTCAAAATTGCTCCATCCCCATATGGGCCCACACCTCTATGGACATCTAAGGTCCTCATTCGGAGGCACTTGACTGCAATTACAGGTATTTTGATCCCTCCTTCTGCTATAGAACAATGTGTCCAATTGTCTACCTACGAGTACTTATATTGTATTATGTTGCATTTTTCAGATGATAATATTGTGACTAGCCTTTGGTCCAAGGCTCGGCTATTTTCTGCTTGGGGGGTCTATTTAGTAAAGGCATATAGAAATACTGCCATTACCCCCCTGTTAACCCTTACAGGAAGAGGAAATCCTGCAGTGGGCTCTATATCTACTAACCCGAGAGATAAGTTGGCACTAACCACCCAAGTAAAGAGGGGAGAAGCCCGTAGGATCAATATGATCCAGGATCCCTGTGGGGTGGGAGACATACAGGATACGCTTAACCAGAATCCCCTGCTAGCAAACCCCATGCAAGAGCCGGTGCCTGAGGGTCCTGTAAGAAGCTCCCCCCCCCAGGGACTCGCTGGATCTTTCGCATGGGGTTACAGCAGTGCAGGAATCGTTCCAGCAGACTCTTAGCCTTCCAAGTATAACAGGCAGGAACCCTCAGCCTGCCAGACCTACGGAAAGGCTTATATCCCAGAGGCGTTCATTTTGCCCCGGAGTGGTACAGGAACAGGCGCCCCCCCCAGATGGTGGCCTAATTACAGCAGTAGTTGGTACCAAGGCCCCTGCCCCTGCAGCAGAAACTCAATCGACCCTTTCCCAGACCTGGGCCCCTCCAGGCAATGCTAGTGATAACAGGAGAAGTAGGGGGGGCCTGGGGCACAGGCCGTTTTCGAGCCAATGACTAGTTCAGCCAGTCCCCTCAGGCCTGATTTCAATATGTTCTTGGAATGTGGCAGGGTGGGGCAGGCACTGCAGCGATCCGGATTTCATCCAGTATCTCCGTGGCTTTACCATAGTCCTGGTTCAAGAGACTTGGTCTATGGATCCAGTTGACTTGGAGGGCTATATATCTTTCTCCCTTCCAGCAGAGCGTAGGCACACCAAGGGGAGGCCAAGTGGGGGACTTGGCTGCTTCGTTTCTCGAGAAGCCCCTTTTACTATCATTGAAAACTTCTCCCTTGCGGGGTTATTACAAGGATTTGTGGCCAAAATGGCCACAACTTCTTGGATTATAATGACCATCTATATCCCCCCATGTAATGCGGGCTCCTTCCAATCAGCTATGTGGGACAAATTGGAGGAGCTTTTGGAAGAAAAACTACTTAAGTATCCAGCAGGCCATGTAATACTTATGGGAGACTTTAATGCGCGCTTGGGTCCAGACAACCAAGCCTTAGCCCCTTACTGTGATGGATTTCCCACAGCCCCAGAGTATCTCCTAGGCCAAAGGCACTCCAAGGATAAAGTAATCAATTCCTCGGGGATCCGAATGGCCCAGATGTTGGTATCTAAGGAGCTATATGTTCTAAACGGGTCATGCTTTAAAGATCTGGAAGGGGAATTTTCATTTGTGGGACCGCAGGGTCTTAGCACAGTGGATTACTCTGTGGTGTCGGCTGGGGTGTTACCTCATCTGGTAAACTTTGAGTTGGGGTTCCCACTAGTGGGGGACCATCTCCCTGTGGAATTGACAATTAATATTCCCACTCTACCAGTAGCCCCAGTTGGCCCAAACAATCAAATTAGTTTGCCCAATACCAGCTTAGTCTCAGCTGATCTTGTCACGGCCCCCCGCTGGGAGGAGGGACTATCATTAGAGCTGGGTGCCTTTGTCAGGCAAACGCATATGGTCTCCACTCGTGAGAGACTAATAGGGTCCGATGACCCTAGAGTAGTGTTGGAGGCTTTCGACCTCATAACATCGGAGATAAAGAGCACAATTCTAACTAGGGCTCGACTATCGGTACGAGGGCCGGCAAAAACCAGTCAACCATGGTTTGATGGGGAATGCCGGCAGGCTAGGAAGCAGCTTAAAGCAATGCATTCTGAGTATAGGAGCTCCCAGCTACCCAGTTTACCAACACAATATCTTGTCCTTCGGGCAAGGTACAGGAAACTAATTAGTACAAAAAAGAAAGAATACTGGGATACCAGATGGAGCTCCCTCCAGCAGACAGCCAGAACAGGGGATTCTAGGGGCTTTTGGCGGCTAGTGAATTCCTCTGTTGGGAAAAGGAAGACCCCCCTGGCAGCACAGATTACATCTGAGGGATGGATGGACCACTTCAGACACCTATATAATCCCCCCGAATCCGAATTTGAGTTCGGTAATGAGGAGGGTCAAGCAATGGGTATACCCGATGGGCGGCTGCAAGAACTTCCCCACTGGCCGCCAGTGCAGGAGAAGGAGGTTGAACCCCTGGTAGATTCCTTACGGAATGGACGGGCCCCGGGCTTGGATGCAATAAGGGCTGAGTACCTTAAGACTCATAAGGCCTGGTGGCTCCCCATCCTGGCCGCCCTCTTTACAGCAATAAACACCGTAGGGCGGGTCCCAGCAGCCTGGACTACCGCTCTGGTGGTCCCCATTCATAAAAAGGGCACCAGAGCGGACCCAGCGAATTATAGGCCAATCAGCCTCCTTTCTACTATATCCAAGGTGTACGGAAAGCTGCTTTGGGGAAAGCTGCTCGCCTGGATGGATCAGGATAAAGTATTGTCGATTGAACAGGCGGGCTTCCAGCACGGGCGATCCACGATAGACCACTGCTATATTCTGCAGTACCTGGCTGCCAAGTACAGGGCTCGGAATGGAACCCTCTACGTGGCCTTCTTGGATCTTAAGGCGGCATTCGATTCAGTTGATCGGGCCGCCTTGTGGGGGAAGCTTGAGAATTCTTCGATCGACAAACGCTTGTTAGCATTGATCCGTTCACTACATGCTAACTCAGGCATGGTAGTGAAGATGGACACCCAGGGCCATGTAACACCTATGATTCCAACTAGGAAGGGTGTCCGCCAAGGGTGCGTATTAGCTCCGGCCCTTTTCAACTTGTTTATAGATGACATAATACCCACCATGGCAGCCCCACATTATTTCCCCCCGAAATTGGCAGCTCGGGCAGTCGGCTGCCTATGTTATGCCGACGACGTGGCCTTGTTGTCACAGACGAGGCTAGGTTTGACCAGGCAATTGCAGACTTTCCGGACTTTTTGTCAGGCTAATCAACTCACCATCAATTACGAAAAATCGAAGGTCCTGGTATTTTCGGCCCATGCCAAAATCCAGAGCTGGCATATAGGGGGTATCGCTATACAACAGGTCAGGGCGTTTAGATACCTGGGAATCTTGTTTCATGAATCGGGCCGTTGGAAGGAGCATGTTAGTAGAGCCCTGAGATCAGCCCAAGCAGTGGCTTTGTCCATTTCTAGACTTTTCGCCAAACAGGGCAGGATGGCGGTCCAACAGGCCTTGCAGGTCTATAACTGTAAAGTGAGGTCCCAATTGCTCTATGGGGCCGAGCTGTGGGCCCCTTTCTACTCGGGCCCATTGGACAGGGCCCAGTCTAGGTTCCTACGGGGACTTCTGGGGGTCCCAAGAGGCACTCCATTAGCAGCTATCCGAGTGGAACTGGGACAAATATCTTGGACCCAAGCAGCCAAAGAAGCCAGTTTTAAATACTGGTCAAAATTACAACTAAATAAGGAGTCTACTTTAGTGAAATCTCTGTCGGACGACCCCTTTAGAGACCCCTGGGTAAGGGAAGTTGAAGCGCAGTTGGAGGAGATGGGAACTTCCACGGTGTATCTTAAGCACAAACTCCCGGATTCCGTCAGGACTGAGGTTCTTACGAGGGTTAGGGATATAGGGCGTCAAACGGAACTTGCTAAAATAAGATCCTCGCCCCATATTCGTGAGTATCTATACTATGTCCCGCCCATGGGTCAGATGGCTTCTTACTTAATCGCCCCTATATCTGGTAGAGCTAAACAACTGATAGCTAGTGCCCGGTTCAATGCGTTCCCTTCTCGAGTCCTGGAAGGGAGGATCCAGGGCATACCATTTCTTGACAGATTATGCCCCTTTGACAATGCTACGACAGAGACTGTAGGGCACATAATGTTACACTGTCATTTATATGACGAGCCACGCCATGACCTTCTTGAACCAATAAGGGATCAGTATCCAGGGAGGGATGATCCCGTGATTATGGCAGTTTTTCTGGATAGTTCCGAACCAGATATAATTCGGAGGGTAGCCCTCTTTTTGCTGAGGGCTGTCCATCTCAGATCACAGTTTATAAGTACCCATTAAGCGAGCCAATCCTAACCATCACCCACTAGGAATCAGAGGGAGGTATTTGGTTTTCATTTTATTGTACAATGCTTTTGAAGCAAGCTGTTATGTGTTTGTCTTGCCTGTAGATGTTTGTATTGTTTTACAATGATCATAGATCACGTAATAAATGATGATGATAAATTATTATTATTATTATTATTATTAACAAACATTTATATAGTGCAAGCAGTGTACCTGGCACTTTACAAAGTAATAAAATAGACATGGTCCCTGTCCCTAGGGCTTACAATCTGAGAGACAGGAGCTGGGGGAAGAGATACAGGAAGGGGAACAGAGGGAGAGACAAAGGGTTTAACATTCATGAAGATGCGAGGTCTCAGGTGCACGTACTTGGCTTAGTTATGATGAAAATGACAGCAGGCAGGTCCATGTGGCAAGGATAGGGGTAAACAGACCGTAGGTATAGGAAATAGTGGCTGAGCAGGATAAAGAGTCAGACAGAGCAGAGCGAAAGAGGTGAGGTTTAAGGAGAGATTTGAAGGGATGAAGGGAGGGGGCAAGGCTCCCCCTTTGTAATGACACCACCACCCCCAGTTTATTTACCATCTTTTTTGCATATGAAAAAAAGTTGGGACCCTCTGTGAAGAATGCAAAAGTATTATGAAAAATGCAAGATCTCTGCTAGAGTATAGTATACTACTAATTAGTATTAGTAATTACAAAAGGTAAGTTCAGATGAAATGGGGCGGCATTCGGCCCGTCCTGGAATCACCCAAATGATTCCCCGCCAGGATCACTCTGGCACGTCCAACAGGCAGGGAATCAGGGAGGGGGCGGGCCACGCAGCACAATGTGCGGCCGCTCGGCCCCACCCCGCCCCCCCATGCTCCTCCGCCGCCCGCCCTCTGGGGAGATGGGCAGGTGCTGCGGGCAATACAGCCACAGCACTCGCCTGAATTGACTATGGCCCAGAATCCCGCTGGGGATTCCAGGCCGTGGTTTCCGTCCAGATGAGACGATCCCTTTCATTGCAGCAGGGAATTGCATTCACCACGCGATCGGCGCCGGCCCCGACAGTTCTGCCGATCGCATGGTGAATGTGATTCCCTGCCACGATTGACCGTGGTAAACATCTGGGGGGAAACTTCTGGTTCCCCAACAGATGTTACGGGACCATTCCCCACCACAAGGTATTAACTGTGGTTGAGCGTGATCTTGTAACCTCTGAAAATACCCTAAGTAGTCACTATTACTAATTTGTAAGTATTAGTAATTCATAAGTAATTAGTATTAGTAGTACCAATTAATAATACTAACAGAGATTCAGTGTGGTGTAATGGCTAAGTGTACAATGCCTGGACTGGGACAGGGGAAGCCCTGGTTCAAGTCTTATCATAGCCAGAAACTCACTGGGTGACATTGGGCCAGTTACAATATTCTCTCAGCCTGACATACCTCACGGGGTTGTTGTAAGGATTAAAAGTTGTATTACATTACTATATGTGAAGCACTCTGAGTGCCATGGAGGAAGGGAGTTATATAAAAATATTATTGTAACGAATACTTTCCATAGTACTATTAGGCATATGCAGCACTAGTTACACATTTTCAGAGACAGGGCCCTGGCCAGCAGGTTTACAATCCATGGACAAGGGTGCAGAGAACACAGGGGAAGACATACACACACACACACACACACACACATTCCCATTTTACAGATGGGGAACCAACCGACGCTGAAAAGCTGTGACTTGCCCAAGGCCACCCAGTGAGTTTATGGTTAGGACAGGATTCTGACCCTGGCTTCTCATGTCCAAGGCCAGTGCTTTACTACACCACACTGACTCAGGAGGGCCCCTTTTCAGATACAAACCAAACCCACAGACTGAACTTGCAAGCTATCCCTAAACCTGTTGGATTGTGCAACAGTCACAAGTAAAAGTCCATTGCAAGCCCTGCAAGCTTAATATGGAGCTTGTCCAGTAGGGGGAGGGTCAGGGGATGAAACAGTTTTTTCCCCCTCCTTGTCTCCTCTCTTCTCTCTCTGTCCTCCATCTTGTCCCATGCAAACTGTAAAGTATGGAAGCATGTCTTCTGAGCTCTTAGTAAAGTTCTGTTTTTAAGAAACATCTGCTGTGTGTTATTCAACAGAAAGCTAACTCTACAATAGGTTATGGGCCCAGGACATCTTCAAGGCAATTTTGAAGACTAGAAGCAGCCCAGAAGGAGAGAAGACTGAAAGAAAACTCCCAGATAGAGAGGCCCACTGACTGTGACTAAGAGAATCTAAATCCCAGAAGGGGAAAGGGGGGGAAGCAAGTATGGCAAGCAGCTCAGAACTCAGACTTTCAGTAGGAAAGCTGAACAATGTAAACTAACAGTTGTGGAAGTTTAAAGTGGAAATGCTGCTGTCTAAAGATGATCTATGGCAGATGATCCATGGCAGATGATTACTACAAACAGACCAGCAGCAAATCACAAGGAATAGGATAAAAAGGACAGGCTAGCAAAGGCTTCAATAAGTTTATTGGTATAAGACGACCAGCTAATCCATATAAGAAGTGAGACCACAGCAAGAGGCATGTGGATTGCATTGCAAAACTTGCATGAGAGAACTAGCCTGAATAGCAAACTGTTTCTACTGAGGAAACTATACAAAATGAGGCTTGGCAAAAAAAAGTGAAATGCAAGAGCATATAAATTCCAAGTTGGAAGTAGTGGCACAGCTGCGCATCATTGAAGATATAAAGGACAGCCATGTGGTAGCCCTACAACTTTGCAGCCTGCCTGAATCTTACAGTGCCCTCATCAATGCCCTGGAGACAAGGCCAGAGGCTGAACTGAAGCTGGAATTTGTAAAAGGTAGACTTGCGGATGAATTCCAGTGCAGAAAGGAGAACCTGCGGAATGATCTATAGCAGGGTAATGAGACTGCACAGAAAACCTCAGAGAAAGTTCCTAAGAGGGAAACCAGAGTATGCTTCAGATGCAAAAAGGAGGGACATTTAAAGAAAGACTGCTATATATGGAAAGCAGAACAGCAGCAGAAACTGTCTCCACAAGCACCTAAGCAGAGGGCTAAAGCCACAAACAGCAACACATTCACTCAACAATGGAGTGGGTGCTTCAACACAAGAGAGCCCATCTCAAAATTGGTATATAGACTCCAGGGCACCGATCCACATGACTAGCGATAAAGAATTCTTCACAGGGCTGGATCTGAGTAGTAAAGAAAAGGATCTACCTTGCAGATGGGAGAAGCATCAACACAGAAGGAATTGGACAAAGATTCCTGTACTGCAACCAGTCACAGGGAGGCACACTGACCATACCCATGAAAGATGTGCTCTATGTGCCCAACTTAGAAGGGAGACTCCTGTCCATTAGGCACCTGGCAGCGAGGGGGCTCACCATCCATTTCTAGGGAGACGAATGCACAATTCAAAGTGGGACAAAAGTACCGGCCAGAGCCACTGCAGATGAACACCTGAACTATCTGAGCACAGCAAAAGAACAGGCGAAGCTCACTGCACACAAGCCACATGATGACTGCATCCATCTGTGACATAGACATATGGGATAGACACCCAGACAGCATCAAGGAAATGTACAGACAGCAGTTGACCAAAGACCTTAAGGTATCAACGTGTCCCGTGATCATGAAATGTGACTGTTGCATCAAAGCCAAAGACACGAGGGCGACGCTTCCTAAGAAGAGTCAGAATAGAGCCACAAAACCGCTTGATCTTGTACACAGTGATGTGTGGCCCAATGAAGAGTCCCATGCCAGGAGGCAACTGGTATATGGTAACTTTCATTGACGACTATTCAAGGTACACAATCACATACATCATGAAGAGTAAAGATGAAGTATTCGACAAACTTCAGGACTATATGACCATGACAAGCAACAAGCACCAGGGCAGACCAAAGACACTGAGGACTGACAATGAAGGTGAGTTCACAGGAAAGGAAGTAAAGGACTTCCTGAGACTCCATGGAATTGAGCACGAAAAGATAGTGCCATATACACCCAAGCAGAATGGAACAGCTGAAAGGAAAAACATAACACTAACTGAAATGGTTAGATGCATGTTAACAGACTCTAGACTACCATAAAGATAGTGGGGCGAAGCAGAAGTTTCTGCTACCTACCTATAAAATCAGTTGTATTCTAGAACAGTGAGGAAAACTCCATTTGAACTGTGGCATGGTCAAAAACCTAGTGTGGGCCACATCAGAGTATTTGGAAGTAAGACTTATGTATATATCGCAGATGACAAACGTACCAAGCTACAAAACAGAGCAGTGGAAGGCATCCTCGTAGGATACAGTGAGCATTCAAAAGGCTACAGGATCCCGCACAGACAGAATAACTATTAGTAACAGTGTGACCTTTGTGGAAAACTCAAGCGACAGTGTGATGACTCTCCAAGGTCCAGGTGAAGGAGAATAATCAACCACAGATGAAACCACTGAAAGGGAGCAATCCTTTGAACAAATAGTCGAAATCGGCACAAAGGTAACAGAAGTGCGGGAACAGACACAGCTGGCTGCTGATGCTGAGCCAAGGCAGTCAACGAGGTCTAACAAAGGCATTCCCCCCACTCATCTGTTCTACAAAGTCAGAACCAGTAAATTGTCAGAGCCAGCATCCTAGGAGGACATCTCGCAGATGTCAGAAGGGGAAGCTGAAAAATGGGTAAGAGCAGCTGAAAAAGAAGTGAAGTCCATACAGGACAATGCGACATGGACACTTACTCCACTGTCCGCAGGGAGAAAAACTATAGATTGTAAATGGACATTTAAAATAAAGTACAATGCGCAGGGAAATATTGAATGGTACAAAGCCGGACTTGTCACAAAAGGATACTCCCAGAAGTACGGAGAAGACTACGATGAAACATTTACACCTGTAGTTAAGCACACTACAATCAGAACATTGTTAAGTACAGCTGCCGGAAGAGGAATGCAAGTCAAGCATATGGATGTGAAAACAGTGTTCCTAAATGGTGAGTTGAAGGAAGATATTTACATGGATCAATCACCGGGGTTTACAGATGTTGAAAGGCCGTATCTTGTATGCAAACTGCACAAAAGCATATATGGGCTTAAGCAGGCAGCCAGAGAGTGGAACACTAAAATAAACAAGGTGCTCATGAGGGAAAATCTTACCAGAAGCAAAGCAGATCCTGCTTATACACAAAGAGACTAAGGGGCAGGTGGATCTATGTATTAATTTATGCTGATGGCCTTATCATATGCTTTGAGCAAGAAGGGGCCGAGTGCGAAACAATGAGAGTTCTAAATCAGGACTTTGAAACTAAGGACCTGGCGCACTACCTTGGAATACAAATTGAAAGAGAAGATGATGGAAGCTATCTTCTCAACCAAAGACAGGCTATAAAAGAGATGATAGAAAGTTTTGGCATGGGGGATACAAAGGCCTCAAATACCCCCATGGAAACCAGCTACCCGAAGGAGATCAAAGAACCGAGCTTATTGCTGCCAGTCAATAAGCAATACAGAAAGGTGATAGAAAAGCTCTTGTACATTTCCATAATCACAAGGCCTGACATTGAGATGGCAATAGGTATACTGTGTAGACAATTCTCAGTCCCAACCCAAAGGGATTGGAACACAGTACCTGAAAGGGACTGTATACCTCAAGCTACGGCTCCCAGCATCTTCTGTGTCAGGCCTGATAGGTACGTGGACGCAGATTGGGCTGGAGACCATTCGGACCGAAAATCTACCAATGGGTACCTATTTTTGCTTGGTGGAGGACCCGTCAGCTGGTGCAGTAGGAAACAAGGCTCTGTGACACTTTCCTCGATGGAGGCAGAGTACATGGCAGCGGCACACGCCAGCCAAGAAGTTATCTGGTTGCGACAGCTTCTGAATGATGTGGGGGAAAAACTGGACAGACCCACACCGATCCTGGAAGACAACCAAGGATGTATAGCACTGGCGCAAACAGAAAGAATCAACCCCAGAACCAAGCACATTGATGTAAAATACCATTTCCTGAAGGANATCTGCAATACTGTCCTACAGAGGATATGACAGCGGATGTGTTGACGAAGCCACTAGCAGGGGAATGCCATCGCAAGCTATTAAGAAGAATGAACCTAGTGGGTTTGACTAGTGACTGTTGAGAAGGGGTGTTGGATTGTGCAACAGTCACAAGTAAAAGCCCATTGCAAGCCCTGCAAGCTCAATATGGGGCTTGTCCAGTAGGGGGAGGGTCAGGGAATGAAACAGGTTTTTTTCCTCTTTGTCTCCTCTCTTCTTCTCTCTCTGTCCTCCATCTTGTCTCATGCAGTCGGTACAGTATGGAAGCATGTCTTCTGAGTTCTTAGTAAAGTTCTGTTTTGAACAAACTTCTGCTGTGTGTTATTCTACAGAAAGCTAACTCTACAATAAAACCATCTCTCTCTGCTAAGAGATGTAACCCCTGGAAGGGGCAACAATTTCAGCACTTTGGATTCAGCTAGGGACTCCCATCAAAGATCTATAACCATTATAGCATGTCAGAGGCAAGCGTTTGACATTCAAGTAAAATTCCAACAATGAAAAAAACTATCCTGTTAGCAGCATCCGGCTCTCACTTAGTCACCTCTGTTTCTCAGTCGAAATGGCTTCTGAAGTCCTGCAAGAGTTCTGCCCCTTTCTTTTGCTTACAATGAAGCCCCAACTAGTGGCTTCAACTAGCATGACTGAGCAAACTCACAGCTACGTGATTTGCCTGGCTCATGAAAAATTCCATGAGTGTGACTGTTCATGCACAAAAGTGTAGCTCTGCACACAGCTTGAACCTCCTTAAAGTAACTGCTCTTATTAAGCCATATGGGTTACATAGGCATATGAGTTCTGCACTTTAAAACAGGATGAGCAAATCCAAGCCACAAAACCTAGAGAAAAATCAAAGGGACAAACATGAACAGCATCTAAATCTGCATTTTGTTTTTTAAAATTCATTTCAATCCCCAAATGCTTTATTTCATAGCAGGCAGCCACTAGACCAGACTTAAAAAAACAGCAAGAAAAATGCTTTTTACAAAACAACAAGGGTTACCTCTCTTGCATGTGGGTGTAGGGGAGGAGGACATCAAAGTAATGTTTGCCCTTCATGAGGCACCATACACCTTAGTGGCAAGGAAGATCCTACAGATATCAAGTCCCAGAAAACAGCCTTGCAGCTTCCTTTAAAAATCATTAGATAGACTAGACCTAGAATCTCCTTCAGAAAAATACTCGTGTTGTGGGTACAATTTGAACACCCTCCTCCTCCCTTACATCTGTTTGCAAGAGGGAAAGCAGTGTCACATCAACACTCTCCCCACTCCAGTCCCCTCATAAACACACACCCACAAACCCATATTGACTCATCTATTTATTTAATCAATCGATTTGTATCCCACCCCTCCTGAAAACAGTTTGGGGCAGCTAACAATTTTAAAACATAAAAATACAATTGTATAAAATTTAAAACAATCAATAATATTAGAACAGGGTTAGGCACACAATAAAACAATAAATAAGGGTAGGAGGAGATTAAAAACCCCTAACCCCCCTCCCCCCACCCTCCCCAAAGGCCTGGGCGAAAAGCCAGGTTTTACAAACTCGCTGGAACGTAAAAAGGCTTGGGGCCAGGCGAGCTTCCTCTGGGAGGGAATTCCAAAGGCATGACCCGGCCACCAAGAATGCCCTCTCCATTGTGGCCCCCCGCTTAACATGGGGGACCTCCAAGAAGACACCCCCAGAAGATTGAAGGAGCCGCTCTGGGGCACGGAGGGCGAGGCGGTCCCTGAGGTATGAGGGGCCCAGACCGTGAAGAGCCTTATAGATCAATACCAATACCTTGAACCTGGCTCGGCACGCTATTGGCAACCAGTGAAGAGTCCGGAGCACAGGTGTTATGTGATCCTGGCGATCCGTCCCCGACAGGAGCCGGGCCAACGCATTCTTTACTAGCTGCAGCCTCCGAACCAGGAACAAGGGCAGCCACACGTAGAGCGAATTGCAGTAGTCCAGCCTCGAGGTGATGAAGGTATGGATGAGGGAGGCCAGGTCCGGGCCGGAGACGTATGGGCGCAGCCTCCACACCAGATATAAATGGCAGAAGGCAGTCTTCGCCAAAACCTCCACCTGTCAATCGAGGTGGAGATCTGCGTCCAATATCACCCCAGACTCTGAAACTGCTGAGCTATAGGAGGGCGAACCCCCCAATCAAGGGGGCCAACACCTCCCTCGCTCTCCCCACCACCATCACCTCCGTCTTATCGGGCTTGACCTTCAGTCTGCTCTGCTGTATCCATTCCGCCACAGTCTCCAGACACTGGGATAGCAACGAGACAGCAGGGTCTGGGTCAGCTGAAAAAGAGAGGTACAGCTGAGTATCATCAGAACCCTCTCACGACCTCCCCCAAGGGCTGCATATAAACATTAAATAATAATGGAGACAGAATGGAACCCTGTGGAACGCCGCAGGATAAAGCATGGGGGCAAGATGTTTCAGCTCCCAACACCACCCGCTGACTTCTCCCCAAGAGGAATGAGCGGAACCATTCAAGAACAGTCCTGTCCAGACCCCCCAGGTCACTCAGCCGTCTCAACAGCAGCCCATGGTCCAGGTGTCAAAAGCGGCCGAGAGATCTAGCAAGATGAGAAATGTCAAACATCCTGCGTCCGCCTCCTGGCAGAGATCGTCGACCAAGGCCACCAATGCTGTATCGGTGCCATAGCCGAGGTGGAACCCAGATTGAAAAGGGTCCAGGAAACCAATGCTATCTAGATGCACCTGGAGTTGGATCTCCACCGCCCACTCAATAACCTTCCCTAAAAAGGGAAGGTTAGAGACAGTGTGTCCACATCCAACGATGGTTTATTCAGCAGGGGGTGCACCACAGCCTCCTTGAGGCTAGACAACAGCCTCCCCTGCTGCAGGGATGCGCTGACCATCCTCGACATCACCGTCCCCAATGTCTCCCTGGAGGCTTTCACCAACCAGGACGGGCACAGATCAAGTTCACAACTGGTGGATCTCAGACCCAAAGACATCAACCGCATCAGCAGACGTCACTTCCTGAAACTCCCCCCACAAAGTTGGACAATATGGGACCTCCATCACCTGGTGCTCTCCACCTACTGCCCCAACCCAACATCAAAGTTGCTGAGGGAGGCCAGGTCCGGCCCCAACCCAACATCAAAGTTGCTCTGAATCTGAGCGATCTTGTCTGCGAAGTAGGTGAGAAACTCCTCACAGCGGGCCTGGGACAAGTCCCCGTCCAGGCGGAGGGAGGCCGGGCTGGCCAACCTCTGCACCACCCGAAACAGCTCTGCCGGGCATGGCTTTGCAGATCCTATGAGGGCAGCAAGGAACTCCTTCCTTGCTGTCCTTACAGCCTCAACATAAGACCACAAATGGGCCCTATGGAGAAGTCGGTTGGAGTCAGATCGAGTCCGACACCAGTGTCACTCCAGCCTCCTGCCTGCTTGTTTCATACACTGCAGTCCCTCAGTAAACCAACGAGCCCTGCGGTGACGAGACAGAGACAGAGGGTGTCTCGGAGCCACCCTGTCAACGGCCTTTGCCAGCAAGCTGTTCCAATGCTGGACTAGCTCATCGACAGAGTGGCCATCCAGGTCCAAGGTTAATTCCCTCAGGACCTCTTGGAACCGCTGAGGTTCCATCAGCCTCTGAGGGCAGACCAACCTAAGTGGTCCATTCCCCTTCTGGAGGTGGCACGCTGAGAGATTGGCCTAGAGGAGATAATGATCCGTCCATGATAAGGACATAGCCCTGACCTCCCCCACTACCGGACCACCCGCCTCAAGGCCAGAGCCAAAGATCAGGTCGAGGATATGCTCCCCCATGTGCGTCGGGCAGGTGACCACTTGGGACAAATCCATGGTTGCCATGGCGGCCATGAATTCTCACTCCGCTCCTACAAGGCCAGCATCGGCATGAACGTTGAAGTCCCCCAGGACCAAGGTCCTGGAGGAGCCCAGCGCCACCTCCAAGGCCAGCTCTGCTAGAGCGGTAAGGGATGCTGCCGGACAGGAAGGGGCCCGGTATACCAGCAGCACCCTAACTTGCCCCCAGCCAAATCAAACACCACATGGAGGGCCTCAATACCTGCAATCTCCTGAACTGGATATCTCCTAACAGGCCAGTCCTCTCTATAAATAATCACTACACCACCTCCTCGGCCGTCTTTGTGGGGCTTGTTCTGCACGGCATACCCTGCCGGAACGAGATCTGTAAAGTTGGTCCAGCCATCTCATCCAGCTAGGTCTCTGTAATACACGTGAGGTCCATAGCCCTGTCCAAGATTAAATCCCAGACAAATGGGGTCTTGTTGACAATGGACCTCGCATTTAGCAGCAACAGCCCCCCACCTGCAGACCTTAGACCTAGCTCCTCCCTCCACCCCAGAGGGGGGATGGCACACCACTCCTCCTGTAGGCACCTAGGTCCCCTAGGGCATGAACCACCCAACCCCATGGGCCATACTCTCCATGTCCAAGAACCAGCCCTATAGCCACTCCTCCCCCGCTGTGCTACAGCAAAGAGTCCTGTGCCAAATCTCTTCAGGGGAGCTTCCCCACTGGAAAGCAAAGCAGTCAGCCAGCCTGCAAAATGGTGACTCTGGGATCCTCTCTACAAATGGCAACATGGAGCAAGCTCAGGCATGCACAAAGCAAGCCCCACCCCTGGAAGCCTTATTGTCACAAAGGAACATAGGGTCACACGTGTGATACTGGCCTACATGTAGACCAGTATCCTTCGCGACACCTATTCTCTGCTGCCACTGGTAAGGGCAAATTTAATTTTGCCTCAAAATTATTGTTGGCACACCCCAGAATGAGACACGGAGACAGTCGTTTGGATGTAAAACTGGCCACACTCTTTATTAAGACATAATCTAGGCCAGTAGGAATTGCACTAGGCAATTTGGGTCTAGTATGTGACAAGCCACTTGCTTGGCAACCTATTGACAAGGTACTGTCCCGGATGTACCCTCGGTTACAGCCCTAACTTCAACAACCCCATCACCCCTTCTATCAGCACTCTGGCAAAGGCTGAAGGAGACATGCCCTATGCGGGCAGGAATAAGGATCAGGCGTGCATGAGGTGTAGGACAGTACATGTACTTACCACAACAGCATCCACCCGATTCCAGGGCTGCCAGGTCAGGTGCATGTCATCCCTGCATTACACCAGGCCTGGCTGCCCCATCCTATAAGGAGATAACTCCTATTTACACATATTCATATTCCTGCCTGTCAAAACAGCATATGGACCCCTGCCACTCAGGAGAAGTTGGGTCCCCAACCCCCCGGCCCTGGCCCTTAGATAGTTGCCTAATTTGAATCTGCTGTTGTGGGTTGATTACTATGTTCGTCCTGGAATGCTGATGTAATGAAGATTACACTGTTAATGGAATCTCATTGTGTGCCTGTCTCTAAGCTGGAGGCCCCTATAACTCGTATGAATCCCATGTCTTCTTAGATCTCTTCATATTCTACTTCATTTAAAAAAAAATAAAGGCAATATTCTCTACAGTGCCAGCCATAATGCCCAAGACACAATGGGTGAAAACAGAAATGCGCATAACACCGCGTTAACATTTCTTATGCATGTTGCAGGGCTGTAATGGCACCCTATGCAGTCCTGAAACATGCATAAGAAATGCTAAAGCAATGTCAAAGCAGAGTTAAAGTGCATGCCTTTTTTTTCACCCAATATGTCACCAGAGAAAGGGATCAGGGTTGCTGTCATAAAAATGGGGCAGGAAAAAAATGGAAGACAAAGCACACAGAGGGAGCCATCAGTGGATCCTAAAAGCTCCTAGAGAATAAATACATTTTCAGGTGCTTTTAAAAGGTAAGGAAGGAGGAACTGAGATGAACATCTGGAGGGAGCAAATTCCACACTGAGGGGCCCGATCACCTGTCGACTTCAGACACGATGGCCGAACCATCAGACAGCAGGTGGTTCCTGAGCACAGATACCCATCAATGTGAGGTTCCAGAAGTGGTTCTCAAATATAGCCAGGCGGTAAACCATTCAGGGCCCTAAAAACAGCAGCATGGTCCTAAACTCAATCTGTCTTTCCAAGTGTAGTCAATGCAGGATGGGCATAATTTGATCACGGTTGCCTAAACCAGTAAGCAGCCATGCGGCTGAATGAACAAGCTGCAAGTGATGGATAAGCACTGCCGGCAGCCTGTAGAAGAGGAGTTACAAAATTCAAGCCTCTTAGCGGCCAGGGCATGGGTTATTGTGGCAAGGTCAGCTCGAGATAAATAAGGGCATAACTTATGCAAATTGCATAGTTGAAAAAAGCATTTCCAAACCATGTCCCTCTAACGTCTCTGCAAAGAATGTAGAAAATTCCTCACAGTGCTCTACTGAAGAAACTGTAGAATCCAGACTCTGTCAGTCCATCACCAGGCCATGCACCACCTGAAACAATTGCGCCGATCTGTTTCTTGCAGCATCTATGCCTGAGGACAAGTACAAGCACTTGGCCTCAGTAATAACCCTTCTGTATCCCAGCATAAACTCTTTGTACAGCTGAAGATCAGCCTCCAGGCAGCTGTTCAGGCATCTCATCTCATCTCTCTCAGCCTCTTTAATTCTGCCGGATCGCTGTTATACCACCATGGTCTATGGGCTGTCAAGACAACCACAGTCTGGCGAGGAGCCAGGGAATCAAGATCCCCTCCAACTGCTGAAAATAGCTTTCAGTGAGCCTGTCAGTCCCCTGGTTGGAAGGGGCAGATGTATTAACTCCGGCACTAATAATGAGGTTGTTGAAATCCACCAGATTCAGCAATCTCCATGACTAACAATTATTATTAACAAACATTTATATAGCGCCAGCAGTGTACCTGGCACTTTACAAAGTAATAAAATAGACACGGTCCCTGCCCCTAGGGCTTACAATCTGAGAGACAGGAGCTGGGGGAGAGACTTAGGAAG
>QEPC01014029.1:560565-572058 GCA_003113815.1 Sphenodon punctatus
ACAAGGGGTAAGAGCAGTTGCTCCCACAGCTTCCTGTGGCCACCCTATGGTTTAAATACACCTTGTGGCCAATCAGGAAGCTGGGAGGCAGGGCTAGGGGGAAAAGGGCACAGCTGGGGAAGGGCGTGGCAAGACAGGGGGTGGAGACACGAAGGAAGACACAGGAAGGAATAGTGGGTTGTTAAACCAACCTGAAATAGCACTAGCCATTAAAGCAGTGCTCCTCAGTCCTGGGGGTTCAAGACCCAGCCCTGACAGGTAGCAACCTTCTGATCAGCATGTGGGGAGGAGCTGTTTGTAAACAAACAGCTTTATCTCCCAGCCAGATCCAGTGTCTGCTGCTGCTGTGCTACTAGAAGGCAGAGGCAGATGAGAGATGGGGTCTGGTGCCAGGGAGAGGAGGAAGAATCACTTACTGGGGGAGAAGCTGGCTGCACCCTGCTGCCCAGCCAGGCAAGTGCAGGGTCCCAGCTGGCTCTGGGGCTGCACATATGGCACATGCCTGAGGCCGGCCCTGGAGACATGCATTGCGCAGGATGCATACATCTTGCATGTGTGGTGGTCATGGGCACCTTTTGCATGATGCATACATACACCTTGGATAGGACCTGATAGGTTTTACTTTTTTTGTAAAATGCCATATAAATTTAGGATTTTAAAAGAATAAAGAATAGTGTCTTAAAACCATTTCCAGAGGTATATTACCTTGAAAATTGGATCAATTACTGTCTTTCTAGAACTTAATTGCTTTTCGAAATAAAATCCTATCAGCAGTAGAAAATAGCATCCAGTTTTCATTTTATTTTTTATTTTTTTAAAAAATATGTTCAGTTTTGTTGATTTTTCTGGAGAAAAATCAGCTCTCTCTTCTGGAGAACGTTTTTATAAAATGAATTAAAGTTGTTTGTTAAAATAATTAACTGACAATTTTGAATTAGACTTGAACAGTTAACCCAAGGGTTCTTTTCTTAGAATCTGATTGCATAGTAAGATTCAAATGCAGCTGGTAAAAGTAGTTTGTGCACTGCTTATTGCTGTTCAGAGAACTGCCAACATTGAGATGGCTTGCTATATGTTCAGATCTCACTGTCCTCATGTAGAAGGCAGAAAAATCTAAAAGAATTTAAAGGGCCGCTATTACTAGAGTATCTTGCAATCTTCTTTGAGTTCCTCACAGCCTTTAATATATTTTATCTTAACAGCACTCCAGTGTGGCTGAAAGGTATTATTATCCCCATTTTACAGACAAAGAGCTGAGGAACAAAAAGACTAAGAGCACAATCTTCCACCATTAAATTCAGTGGCTTGCTCAAGATCACAGAGGATATCAATGGAAGCACACAGAACTGAACAGAAGTCTTTGAAGCTTCCCAGCCTAGTCATTAGACATACTTTCCTGCCTGAAAGATCAGAGGCTTCAGATCTCAAAGTATTGCCCTGGAAGAAGACCCACTGAAGTGGAAAGGACATGCAGAAGCACAGTATTTTGAGTGAAGCATGAGCCTCTAAGGTGCCAGGGGCCAAGGTGCAGAGAGACAGTGCAGGATCAGATCCAAAGGGGCTCAGGAACACACACACACAGGCCAGGGGAACAGACAGGCACACATCAAATCAGATGCAGGGCAGGAGGGATAGACTAGACAAAATGAACACAGATCAAGATGACAGATGCAAATCAGGACAGACAAAGGATGTAAATATACATGACGGCAGAACACCACTCTCTCATCACAGTCCTGACCAGGAAGTCACTTACAATCCAGCCAGGATTGGGTCTGGCCATGAAACAAATATTGACGCAGCCAGGCCAGGGGGTGGGGGCGGGGGGCAGGGAGCCACACAAATATGTGGCCAGTCCCGCCCCCATGCTGCACCCAGAGGCAGCCCTCCCCCATGATGGGCAGCCAAGGATGGCTGCCATGGCCACCCATCATGGTGATTACTCTAGACTGAGCCAGGAAGAGCGGACTATCACGCAGGAGAACCTGCTGTGGCCCAGTCTGACAGGTACTTTCCTGGGCATGTTGGCTGTTAGCTTGGGCTGTGACCCTGGAGATCTCCATGATCACAGCCCAGACTAGCCACTAACACACCCTGGGAAACTCTGGGGCAAACATTTGGATTTCCCTCAACAAATAATGACGGCCTGCAGACCAAAGTGGACATGAACAGGCCACCATCACATTTGTCAACACCCAAACTGGGCAGATGCAGGTCAAGACAGATCCAGATCAGGTCAAACAGACCATGTACAAGGGCAAGGATCAGAAGTTCCAGTTTCAAGCCTGTCCAAAGCACATACCAGGTACAGGTGCAGAGCATACGTGAAGACATAAGGAAGCAGACACATCGGCAACTGAAACAGATGATCGACCCAGCTTCCTGTGGTCACAGGCTGGCCTTTTATACAGGCCAAACAGGAGACGGGGCGAGTGGAGCAAGACTGAAGGGTAGGGTTGCAACCTATGCATATTTTTAAGGAACACCTATAAAAAAATACATGTTACAGGGCCTGCATCATGTATTTTTTATAAGTGTTCCTTAAAAATATGCATAGGTGGCAACCCTACTGAGGGGCTGTATGGTTTGCCCAGCATGATAGAATGTCATCAGCACTGCAGTGGGCCTTGATTAGCATGCCTCAGTGGTGTGGAGGAGCCAGTCACTCTGCTCAGGCCCCCAGAGGTGCTAGTTCAAGCATGGGCTTTTACAGAGCCAGGTAGGAGTCACGCCTACATCCTTTATCTGCAGTTAAATTCGGCACCCATCTGTCTTTCCCAGTCCAAGGCTATGTGACTGCTAGATGAACATAAACTAACTTCCACCACCTCATTTAACTGACACATAGGTTGTTCTGAATGAAATTTTACACACATTCATTTCTAATTCATGCCAAGCTTAGCAACCTTAAAAGGCCCCTAATTCAGTTAAAAAAGAGTTTCTGAAAAATATTACCAGCAAGTAGAATTGTACTTTTCCAAATCCATCAACCTCTATGACATTTATTCTGCATATTTTTAATTTACTTTGAGAGTCAACTGCAAATTTCCCAGCTTTAATCATTCTGGTGAAAGAGCATTGGTTTTTTTCTCTCTCCTTCTCTGCTCATAATCAGGGCCTGACCCTGAACACATGGCATCTAGAATGAGTGGTGATAGTTTCCCCCCTGGGCCACCACTTGCTCTGTTTGGAGGGAAACCGTTCCCCTGTGTTGTTTGTTCTTTCTTGCGCTCTCTTCTCTGTGTGGCCACATGCACCAGCTTCCTAAGTCCCAATCTGGGCATGCTGGGAGGTACAGGAAGTTAGTGGAGAATCTGTTGCTGTTCTGACCCAGGCTTGGATTCCCTTCTTTCCATCTTCAGGTTGTGTTTTCCCTTATTGTTAATTTGTGGTTTGTGTTTACTTTTCCATGCTTAGTAGTCCTTTCTTTCCTTCTTGTACTGTGTACTTCCCCCATGGTTCCTAGTAGGGATGGGATTCTGTTTCGGTTTTAAGTGAAAATGACTGATAATGGCCACTTTTGGTTAAAACTGAGAGATCAGATAATTGGGTCCTATCAGTTCCCAATTATCAGATTGGATCTTCCCATTGAAATCAATGAGAAATCTTCCCATTGACTTCAGTGGGAAGAGCCATTGGGAAACCTCTGCCTGCCCCCACCCCACTCCTGGCCTCGGAGGGTGGGGATCCATTACCCCTAACACCTCCAGCCCCACCCTCTGGGGCCCCTGTAAAGTTACTTACCATTGCAGATCCAGAGCTCTAATAAACGCTGCCATATCGGCAGCGCACATACACAAAATGGCCACATTTCTCAGAGCTCTGGACCACCGACCTAGAAGAGAAGAAGAACAGAAGAAAGAGAAGACCTTGCTGAGTTCTGCAGTTGAGAAGACCCAGCAGCCTGGCAGCAGAGTCGGCTCCTGCCAGCAGCAGAGGAGGCCTAGCCACCGATAGTAGAGGTGGCAGCTTAGCCGGCGGCCATGACCCTCACCCTCCGGACCAGTAACAGTAAGTAAAGGGGCCCCAGGGGGTGGAGGTGGGGTAAAGCCAGGCCCTAGCGTTTTGGGGTGTTATGGGTAATGGATCCCCACCCTCCAAGGTCAGGAGTGGGGGATGCTTGGGTTTGTTTGTTTTTCTCAGCTCCCTTGTATCTTGGAGTCAGAGGATGGTTCTCTTTCCCATTGAAGTCAATTTTCCATTGACTTCAATGGGAAAAAGAACCGACACTGATACCGATAGGAGATCTGAGACACAGGGGACCCGAAACTGAAAGAAACCAAAACCGATAATTTGCCCTGAATCCCACCCCTAGCTCCCAGACTCCCTGTTAATGTCCTTGTTCTCCTACGAGACCTCTCCTGAGTCCTCATAGTTTTAGTCCTTGGCCAATTTCCTTCATGTGTGTTGATTTTTCTCCCCTTCCCAATAGTCATAGTCTTGCAGTATGCCTTGACTAGTTCTTGGTATCCCTCACCCCATATAAGTCCTTACTCTGGGTATAGTATTGTTTCCTTGTAGGCTCTTAGTTATGTCCTTGCTTTGCTGAGTGGTTAGTTCCCCTTCCTTACCTCTTGTAGGGTGTCTTTAGACTTAACGTCAACGGGTGTCTGAATGGGTGTTTCGACCTTGATATGAACACTGGTTTGGCCCTGTGTTCACCATGTGGTGCTGCTTAGACGCACAGCCCATCTTTTCCATGATTTTCCTCACCACCTGATCTCAGCATGCAAGCACGGTTGCCTCGTTCCCCGCGTTGTACCTACTAACACACCACACGATATCACTAGACACAACATTGGTCACATGTTCAGCTGAAAGACACAAATTGAATTGCCCTTGTGATGCAATGGTGTTCACATCGCGTGCTCAACAGGTGGTCAAATTGGTGTTGGGATTGTTATGGTGCCACTGCTTACACATAACAGCCAAACACATGCTTAGGGGTTTAGAGACCCAATCTTTGTTATGTCTAAAGATGCCCCACATCTTGATTTGTTGTGTGGTACAAATTCCCTCCCTTGTTCCTTTATAGTGTAGGTCTGTGCTTAGTGCCTTGTTTTAGTCAGCTCCCCGTTTTCTTGCTTATCAGTCCCCTGAGGTTCACGCTTAGTGCCTGGTCTCTCTCCTTGGCTGCGTATTCCTCTGCTTGTTATATACTTGCTTCTGACCTTTGTTCTCCTTTTAGTCTGTTGATTATCCTTGGGACTCCCTGTTATTTCTCGACCTTTCTATGTTTGTTTTAACCTTCCTTCATTCTAGTCCCCGCTTGTCCCAAACCGGTTGCTCCCTCTTTCTCTATGGTGTGCCGGTTCCCTGTTAAGCCTCATTAGTTCTCCCATTGGCCTTAATCTTCTGTTCTCCCTTGTGTATCCCCATATTACTCGGCACAGCAGTGCTTGGCCAAAATTAGATGACCAGATTATCATATTCCAGACTATGGTCAATGTTTTTTCTTAATGATTATGTAACCTGTTCTCCTTAATGGCATCACTGATACAGTACAATGGTGAATTAATCTCCAGACCTGGCAGGTATTCCTTCTGATGGCACTTCTGATGCCATAGTGAGCAACAGTGATATAAACCTGGGAGGGAATAGGCCACAGTCTTGAAACAAGTGATGTCAAAGGGTCTACTCCCAAGTCGGTAGTTTTAGGATTGCAACATTAGTTTTTGTCCACATTAGCCATCATGCTCAACTAGAGCTGAAATGAGTACCTTCCAAAACAGGTATGTGCAGTACCCAATTCACCATTTACAGGTTAAACAATAGGCACTGCTTGCATAAGATCTGGCATGTACCTGTTTTGGATTTAAAATGGGAAGAAACTGTGTGCGTGGGTGGGGGGGGCGGTGCATACATGCATGCATTTTATAAGCCATCTGTAAAAAGGAGGTTAGATGACACAGAACCTAGGACCCTTGGCACAGCTGCCCCAAGGCAGAGCAGCTGAGATACACCAGAAGGGTTCCTCTTAGGTATTAACTGGACATTCTTTATATGACCAATATACAGTGCCCATCCTCATGACCAAAATAGTAAGGGACAACTAGAAGTTGCTCTGGTAGAGTTTTGCAAAGGAGATGGGAAGGCTGGCCATTTAAGGCTTCTATAGATGAAGAAACTGCATGGAAGCATTAGAGAATAGAGAATCTGCCACACAGGAGGCAAACCCTAGATTACTGTTTCCCAAGTAAACTTATAAATGCAAGGAATCACAACTTCAGCTTGCCACGCAGTCCAGATTTGAACCCTGGACCTACAAGCCTCCTGTGCTTTAGTCTACCAGCAGCGTTTCAATTAGCAATACTGTGAGACACCAGTGTAACTTGCCAACTGTCTGCTTGTACTTCAGACCATGTCCAACACCTGAGGTTTCCGTGTGACTGAAAGGGATGCCCAAATTCTTTTCTTTTCCTTTTACTTCCACCTGAACTGCTGCAACATACAGGTGCCTGAGGGAGAGGAGTATTTCCTCATATTAGCTGCAGCGTCACCTCCCTCCAGCAGCATTGCATCAGTCTTCCCTGGACTGAACAAGAAGTAGCTCTGAGACATCCAACTGGCTATATCATTCAGGCAACTCCATAAAGGCGCATTAACAAATCTCATCAATAAAAGGTACCACTGCCCACTCAGTGATCCAAACAGTGAATGGATGTCCTGGTCAGTAACCACATCGAAGTCAACAAGAGGGATACAGTGCCTTGGGACTCTACAGCTCTCCACATCAAAAGGTCCAGCGAGTCCCACTTGCAGTTTTCCAGTTTTCTCTGGAAATAACATAGCAAACTCTTCACCACACTCCAGTGAAGAAACTGTAGATGGGTTGAGACCATTTGGACTCACCAGGCTATGAACAACCTGAAACAGTTGTGCCCGTCTATTTCTTCCAGACATAATATAGATGATTAAAACCCCACTCACTTCTTTGCCTCTCACACAAGGGAGTTCCCACCCACTGCTGCCCCCTCCCCACAAGCTCATATCCTGCCTTCAGTGGGGGGTTGTGTCCAACTCTCCCACTCTTGCCTCCCTCACCTTGCTTTCCCACACTCCATAACAATAGGTCCAAAACAGAGTTCAAGCAAAGGCAAGCCAGTCCAAGGGGACAAAACAAATTAGGTCAGGAAACAGCACAAATCCAGAAGCTAGCCTGATCCATGGCACATCCCAAGGGAAATAGGAACCGAAGGATTGGCTGATAATCCACCCAGCTTCCTGGGGCTTCTGACTGGCCTTATATACAGGCCAGCAGCCAACCAAGAAGCTGGGGGTGTGCAGCAAGACTGTGAGGGCTGTGCAGCCAGACACTGGTGTTGTAAAGTCCTCAGCACTCACCGTGTGCCCTGGCTAAAACACCTTGACAGTGCTGCAGTGCCAGTCTCTCTGTTCAGGGCCCTAAGGATGCCAGTTCAAGGCTAGGGTCCTGACATTAGAACAGAATTATGTCCACACAAGTTTTTCTGTGGTACACCCAAACTATGCCTCTTTGCTACACTTATTGTAAATTTCTCAAATGGTAACTATGTTTTCCATCAACGCAAAAAGGTTTGAGGCCCCTGTGGCTCCTTTTGCAAAGAGCCTGCATCTCTGCGGGATCCTTCTTCAAAAGCTTCACATCACAGTGGGAAGGTGGCTCCCTTACAAGGGTTTACATTGCTTGGAGCGATTCTCTTAATCTCTCACCACTGAGTAGATACATCCCGTCAGAGAGATCTGCATAAATGAGGGCTTCTCATATGAAGATTCATACTGTGTTTAGGCACTCTGTTTTTGAAGTCCTTCCAATTAAAGGAGTTTATAATTACTAGGGATGATATTACTTTTAAGCTGTGAAAATTATACTGTAGTTATTAAATAAATTACTCATGTATGTTCATGCACAATAAACAGTGATTTTGGCAAAACTTTCAGTGCTGAATGAAACCTCATTTTACATGGTTTTGTTAATACTGGAAGACGAATCTGTATAGTACGGTACAGTCATAGGAGAATGCATCAGCCACAATTAACAGAACCACTCCTATACTATCATTCTCATCTACCGTTGTAAACCATGGCATGTATACCCTTAATAGAACTGAGAATCTGTCCTAACAACAGGATAATCAGACTCAATGATGTTACTAGGGACCTTCTGGATGTGGGACTGGATGCCTCCCTGAGATCACCAAAGCCACCAAGAACAAGAATATTAAAATAGGCCTTTAACTGCCCTCAATAGTACAGCCTCGAGCTCCAGTCCAATCCGACCTCTTATTGTGTTTCTTCTTCACTGCCGAGATTGATCTACACTTGGAGTATTCTAGGATACTATAGACTGGACCTGTACCCTTACAAATGTGCAAAGCTCCCAGTAATTTCAATGAAATTTCACCATAACCATGATTAAGGAATGTGTTCAACAAAATAGGACCCCCAAAACTGAACATCAGAAGAAAATTTCAACAACTAAGCTAGGCCGCTGCTTATGGTATCTTCATTCTGGTCATGTCCCAACAAACAAAAGTAGGCCAAGTACTCCATTTTGGTAGTGTTCAGATGAACAGTGTAATTAAGTACTTGATTTAAACTGAAGTAATGACACCCATTTGATAGCATTTAGACAGTGTAAGCAGAAGTAGCGTTGAGTCAATTTTTCCCCTAGTTGAAACGTAATGATGATTGAACTGAGGTCCTCACTACCCTCGCAGTAAAAAGTGGTCACATGGACAGTTCCTTTGAAATACAAACCAAAGCGGAGTATGTGCAATGCCGGCCTCTTCCTCTTTGCATCCAGAAGAAACTTTTTGTTTTCGGCACTAAGGCTCTTCATGGCCTGTCTCTTTCCTATCTTTTGCCCTCATTTCCTGTTACGTTTTTCCACACAGGTACTTCACTCCTACTCAGTCACCTACCCCCAAATCTCCTGCTCCCTAAAACAGCTTTGGCCCTCTTCCATACTGCCCCCTATGCCTAGAATTCCCTCCCTAAAAATATATAATCTGTTCCCCTCCATCCGACCTTCAAACTCCTCCTAAATACCTATCTATTCTATTAAGCTTTCCCAATCATTTTACCCTCATAAGCTGTTCATGAACACTTCTCCTCTGTTGTTTTGCTCAGGGTTTCTTTCTCCTTTGTAATTATTAAGCTAAGCAAGTACACCTGCCTGCAACATAAACTTCATAAACATATATTATAGATAATGAGTTGTATAGCACAAGCAGTGTACCTGACACTGTACAATCAGTAGTTGTAGACAGGTCCCTACCCCAAAGGGCTTGCAATCTAAGAGAGACAAGGAAGAGGTGAACATCAGGAGAGACAAGGATACATTTACGAGGTTGAGAAATTGCAGGCGCACATGCTTAATCCTCATCTGTGATTTGGGGGTCCATTTGAACTCCAGGTGGACATTTTGTGCAAAACTCACATGGTTAGTTGCCCTTCAACTTTGTCCTTTTAGGACATTGACACTGGCATCCCAGTAGACAATATTCTCAAAGGACACTCTCATACGATGTGATGAGATGAGATACCATTAACTGTTTGTCTTCTGTTTCTGAAAAAAAACCTCTTGGGGTCCATTTGGTCCTGGTGCCACTGTGTTTTCCCAATGGGTTCCAAATGGACCCCAGTCCCATGCAGTTTTATGTTATCTTGATACTCCAATTAGTTTTCTATGACAATAGGAGTCAATATTTGTCAAAAATAACAGTATTTGTCTAGTGTATAACAGTTTTGTGCCACTTAGGCCACTCTCAGACATAGCCCTCCTGCGCATATTTGAGCTCAATTTCCTGCTCTGGATCCCTGCACGTCTCTGCTGGCAAAGCTGCGCGGGGTGTGTGTGTGTTTCAGATCAGCCTATCCCGCGCATATTTGGGCTGCGCATTCCCTCCCGCAGCCCAAATATGCATGGGATGGGTGCATGTCTGAAAGTGGCCTTACAGTCCTTCAGCCTGACATTCAGGGGCTGGTATGAAAAACCAGTGTGGTGTAGTGTATAAGGTGCTGGACTTGGATTTGAGAAGCTAGAGTTTGAATCCTGTCTTAGCAATGAACTCACTGGGTGGCCTTGGGGAAATCACAACCTCTCAGCCTGTTTCCCAGCCCCAAAATGGGAATATATGTGTCAGTCTCCCTGTGTTCTCCATGTCTATTCTGGATTGTAAACCCACTGCACAGTAGAGATGGCAACTTTGGATTTGGATCAATCTGGAAAATGGCAATTATAGATCGATCTGTAATTAACTGTATCAGCCCCCCAACCCGTAATGCCCATAATTTACTGGCACTGTGGGGTAGGGGAGGTCTGGCATGGAGTGCAATCACCTTTCCCCACCCCCACTGATTGGCTAGATGGGAGGAGTGCTGGGGGGGGAGCACTGGTACTTACCCAGTGGGTTCTCTGCTCCTCCGGCTCTGCGCTCACCTCCAACTCACCTTTTTTTTTAAAAAAGGAAGGAAGGAAGAACTGTGCCTGTGCAAAATGACTGAAATGGCACCGGTGGAGTGGCATTTCAGCCATTTTGCGCAGACACAGTTCTTCCTTCCTTTCTTTTTTTTTTTTTTTTTTTTAAAGTATGGCATTTCCTGAGGAGGAGGCAAGCATGGAGCCAGAGGAGTGGGGAACCTACCCACTGGGTAAGTACCAATGCTGTCCCCCTGGCCCTTCAGACTGCTCCCCTCAGCCCCTGGCCCCCTCCCCCTGTGGCTTCCCCTCCCCCAGGTCTCACCTGCCCTAAAGCTCATTGGAGCGATGCCAGCACAGTTTGAATGAGCTTTTTGGTTTTTATTACGAGTAAGCAGAACCTTTACCCATAATAAAAACTGTAAATTATTGATCCATATCTGTAATGGATCCAAAACCATAATTTTCAGGCAGCAGTAGCTGCCTGAAACTTAAATGCACAGCCACTGTTCATTATAAACAGGGGACTGCTGAAGCCCTGATTTTGAGGAAACCACTTGACCTACATTTCTGAAAATTTAACCATGGCTGTAAGTTGGGAGGATCATCATATCCACAAAGTTTGAAAAAGATACATTAGAAAAATAAAATGTTATAACTGCTAAAACGTTAATTGGTTGTGGTCAAAATGCACACCATCCTCATGTATTTGAATCATCAATACCTCCTCCCCCTTGATGAGTTGAGCCCCCAAACTTCACAGGCTTTGAGAACGAGATCAGTAACAAGTGCTTCTAAAATATGATACTGATTGATGAAGCCAAATCCGAGTTATTAGTGATTAAATAAATCAGTTCTGCAGGTTGGCAAATGTGCACTTGAGCTCCTTTCTTCTGTCGGAGAGCCAGGGAAGCAGCTGCATCCTGTCCCACTGTGAGCTCTGTGGGCTGCTGCTCCTGCTGTTACCCGGCCCCCTGGCAACCCGCGCTGATCCCTGACCTGTCCCTCCACCCCCACCCCTAGCCCCAACCTGCACCCGCGCTCATCCCCAACCTGCCCCCACCCCTGCACCTAGCCCCAAACTGTCCCCT
>QEPC01014029.1:574166-585764 GCA_003113815.1 Sphenodon punctatus
CCAGCAGTGTACATGGCACTTTACAAAGTAATAAAATAGACACGGTCCCTGCCCCTAGGGCTTACAATCTGAGCGACAGGAGCTGGGGGAGAGACATAGGAAGGGGAACAGAGGGAGAGACAAGGGGTCCAACATTCATGAAGATGCGAGGTCTCAAGTGCACGTACTTGGCTTGGTTACGATGAGAATGACAGCAGGCATACTAATGTATACAAATTGTGTACAGTTCATACAATGAATAGAAACAGACTTAAATTACTCTGACAAAATTGTTCCTTGTCAAATTATGATAATAAATTAGTTTCATAATTGTAAAATGTGCAAGTTTAGTTATTGATAAAAATGAAGTATTTATGGTAAGGAATTTAGTACATATATTACATGTATGTTGATAACTGTAAGCCCCTTGGGCAGGAACCTGTTTTTAATTAATGATTGTTTGGGGTCAGCTACATTGGATGATTTCAGACGAGATGGGCGGCATTCGCCCCGTCCCAGAATCACCCAAATGATGCCCTGCCGGGATCACTCCAGCACATCCAACAGACGTGCCGACTGATCCCGGTGGGGAATCGGAGAGGGGGTGGGGCCGTGCGGTAAAACGTGGGGCCGCACGGCCCCGCTCCCCCGCCGCCCGCCCTCTGAGGAGATGGATGGGCGCTGTGGCCAATACGGCCGCAGTGCCCACCTGATTTGACCACGGCCCGGAATCCTGCTGGGGATTCCAGGCCATGGTCGCCGGCCAGATGTGACATTTTGTTGGTTCCCACTGGCGATCTCTTTGACCACGCTTTCGGGGATTGTCCAGCGGGGAGCCCCGGAAACGTGGTTGAAATTGACCCCATGTAGTAATCGACCGTGGTGAACATCTGGTGGCCGCCTAACAACCATTCAGGGCGCTGTGGCCTCATGTGGGTATTGACCGTGGTTCACTGTGATCTCGTCACATCTGAAAATACCCATTGCTGGTACAATATAAAGACATAATAATAAATAATTAATTACTAAAACAATTAAAAAAGCCTGTAGCTGAAATTGGACAGGATCAGTTGTAGTGTGTGGGTGTGAGGTCTACATTTTTATTATTAATATAGTACCAGCAGCGTATCTGGTGCTTTACAATTGTTATTATTAGAGACAGGTCCCTGCCCAGTGGGCTTACAATCTAAGAGGAACAGAGGGAGAGACAAACACCCATACACATTCTAGGAATGGATGAACGCAGTTCGGAAGTTCGGACCTAACTCGACCAGTTCGGTCAACTGAACCGAACTCGATTTTCGAACCGAACCGAATTTCTGAACTCGGTTCTGTTCGCCCATCCCTATAAGATAATGTTCCATTTAGTTCAATGGGGTTTGAATTTCCAAACTCTGTTCGGAAGTTCGGAGTTCGGACCAAACTCAAATAGTTCGGTCAATGGAACCGAACTTCCGGACTGAACTCGATTTTCGAACCAAACCGAACCGAATTTCCAAACTCGGTTCTGTTCGCCCATCCCTGAGACATTCCCATTTATTACAGATGGGGAACTGAAGCAGAGAGGTTGTATCTTGCCCAAGGTCACCCACCCAGTGAGTGCATGGCTAGTGCAGGATTTAAACCATGCCTTCACAAGTCCGGTCCAGCACCTTAGCAACACCACACTGGTTCAGTTAATGTCTTTCTAGATCATACCTAATGAGGAATGAAAGGCATCAAAAAATTCTCAGACCAGTCCAAATTTTGGTCTTCAACTTGAAATCAAGCTGAGCCCAAATTTGTCATGTCATAGAATAAGGATAGGAAAATGAATAGCAGCGCCCTCCTTCTCATCCCCAAATACACACATACAAAAATTAGAAATCCTGCTGACATTTCATACCTAAATGCCCCTTGAGAACTATTTTGCATTTTAAAAAGTGTGTATATTGACTTTTTGAACTTATTTATATTCCACTATAAACTACACAGAAATAGCTGCTGGCAACATCAGTTTAGTTCGGGTGCCAGCTCTAAAATCCTATCGGCCAAATCCCTTTCTTTCCAAAAACAAATATTTGGGGTTAACTTACTAAAGTTTACTGCTTGTAATGTAATTCATGGCAGCAAGATGTCTCTTAAATTGGTTAATTACTTGTAAGCTTTAAATGCTGACATTTCAGTGCTGAGCCCTGTACATCTTTTGAATTATTTAAACTCTTACATGTTTGTTTTACCACAAAGAAAACAATAGTAATAAATATTTAAAGAACAGCCAGAGACAAGAAGACAATAAAATAAAATTATGGGCACTTTGTCTAAGCAGTGGGCAATGCCCGCTGTGCATTATTTCTTATTCATGATCTCGCTGCCAAAGAATTCCAGATAACAATATGGAATCGGGAATGACTGCTGCTTTCCACTTTGTTACCAATGCCACAGTCAAGATAATGTGAATTTCTGAAGGTCCTAATTGATGCCTATTTAGATCACAGCTCAGTATTTCCAGGCAGCATACATCCCTGGTCTAGCATCAGGTTCAGAAGGCACAACTGTGGAGTTACTGATAGAGTGAATATAAAAGATGGACTTCAAAAGACCAACAATTGTAAACCACTGCTTTACTTATTAATCATTAGTACAGACCCATAGCCAAGAGATGATGTTTGGGGAGAAGTGGGGAGGGCTCAAAACCACCCCACAGCCTAGATTTTGGTCGACTTTGATCTCTGCCTAAAACAATAAAAAAAATATTAAAAATCAGGTTTGGCCTAAGGGGTTCACAGACATATTAACAAGGCTGCTCATAAACTACACAGGTACACAGGGTGCACACTGAAACATTACCAAGTGACCATAGCTTTATTGGCTGTCCCTGTGTCTGAGCCTCACAAGACAATTAAAGTCTCAATTTGTTGCATACACCTGCTATCAAATCAGGGCAGGCAAGCAGCAAATATTGAGGCAGTGCCACAACCCATTTTTGTTTATGTTCAAATATTCCAATATTTTTGTATCAATATTTTATTAAAAAAGTAAAATACCTATTGCATCTATCAGAGTGTGATACACATAAAATATCTGCCATGTGGCAGCACTGGACTCACTTTCGCTCAGCTTCTGGAAATGGGTCGTCATCAATATGACCATGTTTACTCACTGTGGCTTAGATGAGGTTTTGTTGAAGTCTTTTCCAAGATGATATGCCATTAACTGTCCCTTTATTTGCCTTCTGTTCACTGCCCTATGACTAAATGTACATGCAGCTAACAGAAGATGTTCATTACTCAGGCTAAGATGACAGCAGCGCCACAAGAGGGATTGGAAACAGTCATTTTAGGAGCTGCAGCCTGCTTCTGTCACAGGGCTGGCTGACTTAGCTACAAACACTAGTTATCCTTAAAGCTTAGTGACCTCTTTCTAAAAAGCCATTGCTTATTTAAATGTATTTATTTTTAGAAGAATTAATTTTTGTTCATTCTTCTACCTTCCTTGGGTCTTATTCACAGTACATTAAAGTTGGAAGACTCATTGGATAATTTCAGATGTTACAAAAACACCTTTCACCACAATGAACCCCAGTGGATTCCCTGTGGTGGTGGCATCTCCGAGAATGTCTGTTTGGTCCCGGTCAGATGTTCACCATGGTGAACCCCCAGCGGGGATCAAGTTTGACCACGGTTCTCTACCTCCGGCCAACCGGCGGTCGAGAACCATGGTTAGAGTGGTCACATTCCGGGATGGGGACTGCGATGGCGGCACTGCATGTCTGCTCACCAACCCCGTCCCGGAATCAGGCCCCGAATGGGGTCAGGCGCAGCGGCCTCATTGGTCGCTGCGCCCACCCGTCTCCCCATGGACGGGCGGCTGAGGGAGCTTGGGGGTGGAGGGAAAGATGGAAGAGAGACCGGACAGAGAGAAAGAAAGAAGAAAAAAATGGAAGGTATCCACAGACATATATTAGAGGAAAATAAATAGACTCCAAATAAGCTTGCTTGTTTAATCTGATCATTCACAAAAACAACTTGACTTGCTACGGCACTGAACTTGTACGAGATAACTTTTTCACATTATAAATTACTTCTGAATATTCTTTTACGTTAGGTTGCTTCAATTTAGAAGCTAAATTTATAAAGTAAAGAAATAGCAGTAAAAAGTAAAAGCACTTTCTGGGGTGAAAACACAACCCCTCAGATAGCACAGTTTTCTGCTGCCACTGGTTCTTCCTAAGTGGGTGTAGTTGAGTGGCAGAAATTGAAAAACTGAAGCCAGGTATGAATGGAAAATTATTTCAATAAGCTATACTGTTTCTATTTTGGACCCCGAAATGATAACAAATGGAACATTATGGCACTTGCTAGAAGAGAGGGAATTTGAACCTCCATAGGATGTTAGTTCTACTGGCAATTTCTGGCTAATTGTTTCCAATAAAAGTACTTGCTGGGCTGAAATGAATACTTGAAATGAATTGAGTATTCAATTAATTTTATAAATTCACATGGGTGGACTCTAAATTCACATCACATTTCTGGATGTGGCCACCAAGATCATGGTGACATTAATTAATACCAACAAAGGAATCAAATCAAAGTCAAATGCTGAATTTACTAAACAAGCAAACTAAGCAAATTACACAAATTTTACAGAAACATTTGTAACAGTGCAAATCAGAATTCAAATACTTGTCAAAAGAAAAGAGATATTGGAATCTGATTTGTGAATTGAGACACTCCTATTCATTTTAGCCTCAACCAAAACAATTGCTAACTGAAATATTTGGCCCACGAGAGATGCTCCTCAAAATGCATCTGCCCCTTTTCCCTGGCAGACCCCCATACCTGGAACTCCCTCCCTGAACATATTTGCTTGGATTCCTTCCAAATCTTCAAATCCCTCCTCAAAACCCACCTCTTCTGTTGAGCTTTCCCTGGTTCCTCATTCCCCTCGCCCCCTTGCTGACTTAGTCTGAATCATCATATCTTGTGTAACATTAAATGCGTAACTACACTTTTGTAACTAAGCCAAGCACGTGCACCTGAGACCTCACGAGTTCATGTATGTATCTTTGTCTCTTCCTCTGTTTCCCCCTCCTTTGCCCCCTCCCCCCGGTCTCTCTTAGGTTATAAGCCACTGGGGCAGGGACTGTGTCTCTTTCTTACAACTGTAAAGTTCCAGGTACATTGCTGGCACTATATAAATGCTTAATAATAATAATAATAATTAATATTTAATAATATAAATATATGCATGTCTACCTTTATCCAGATACCTTCCATGTTGACCATATTCCTATGAGGGCTGCAAAAGAATTTTCCGAGAGAGGCTTTCAGAATAACCAAAACAAAAAGATGCAAGGCAAGGAATCTGCACATTGCATGCTCTGCTGAGCACCAAAACACTTGTAATTTTTGCTGAGGTAATTTCTAGCCATAAGGCAGTTATTTAGATAAATCACATCCCTAGCTCCTTAAGGCTAAGCATCTTTCTACTGTAGGAAATGCTATCTAATTACACTGCTAAAGAAGCTACTCTTTCAAACTGAATTCCTTGTGACAGCAACATGTGCTGACATTTAGCAATGTTTGTTTCACTGGGGTTTACAAGTATTTGTAAGTACTGTGGAATGTGTACAAGAAGCCACCATCACCACTTCCTCACATCTTAAGACTGCACTGAAAGGAAAGGTGTTTTGGCTCTTATCCATTTTGCTTTTGGGCAGAGGAGATATAATGGATAATTTCAGACGTACCGGGCCCAGAGGCCCGCTACGCTGAACCATGGACCGAGATCCATTTCAGATCCCAGTCAGGAATCAAGCCAGCCGTCCTTTAGACGTGCCAGCCTGATTCTCACCAAGGATTGGGGAGGGGGCGGGGCTACATGGCGCGACATGTGGTCGCACAGCCCTGCCCCCCCACACTCCCCCCAGCCGCCCATCCTCCGGAGATAGGCAGGCGCAGCGGCCAATTTGACCACTGCGCCCAATCCCGTCCCATGGTCGGGGCCACGATTCGGCCGGGCTGCAGGTAACAGACATAACCTGCAGCCCATCCTGCATCGTGACCAATCCAATCACGGTTGGGGCCCAATCCCACCACAATTCTGGACCTCCGAGTGACCGGAGTTCCAGAATCATGGTCAATCTGATTCCCACCAGAGAGTCACTGGGGTGAACATCTGGCGGGAAGCAGAACAGATGTAATGGGACCAAGGGCCACCACAGGGGATTCACGGTGGTTTACCGTGGTATTGTTACGTCTGAAATTGCCCAATAAGGCCAATGAGGGTCTCCAAACTCTAAATTGTTCCCACAACCACCTTAGACCCTCCTAGTCCACTTATTTGAAGAACAGAAACGTGGCTTAGAAACATTTTCCCTTGTTTCCCCAAATGTGTTGAGTAGAGAACCTTAGTAGAGCTGAGAATCTGCTCTAATATCAGGACAATCGGACTGAATGCTATTGTTAAAGAACTGCTGAACATGGGATTTGATGCCTTCCTGAGTCCACCAAAGACATTGATAATAAGGCTGCTTTCAGATGAAACAGTGTCTCCTGCAATTTTCCTGCTTCTGCGGTTTTTAAAATTGCATGTTTTATTTTCTGGGCATCCTTCTGACAAGATGTGTATCCCACAATTTTTTTCTTTGTGCATTTCACTAATCTAGGGATCTACCATTTTCACGAGCACAAATTTTGTGTAATTTTTGTACTCCCTCCCCCCACCCCCTCTGCCCTTCACCTGCTGCCCAGTGGGATATTCAAACAGGTTTTCAACTGCCCTCAGTGATGGGGCTCTTAGCTCCAGTCCACTCAGGTCCTACTAGCAGGACCCACTTCTCCCACAATCTCTGCTGATGAGACGGGGTCTCACAACAAACCATCAGTATGGGGAATAGTTAATAATAAGAGTAGATCAATCAATCATATTCTTTGTTCTTTATGATATGGATCAATAGGGGTGTCATTTGTAAAAGATGTATATGGATTGCTTTATGTAAATAATAATGTAATTATGTAGTATTATTATACTTATTATTGAATGAGTGATATGTTATTATGGGAAGACCAACAGGTGGATGTACATTTTTTTTATTTTTATTTTTTATAATTTTGAAATCACATGTTGATGGGCTCACATATATTTCTTTCTGTTTAGATACTTCTGAGATATTTGCAATAATATCTAGAAGATTTGTTAGTCCTCTGTTTAATTATTCATCTTGTATTTTAGAATTCGTTTTCGAACTGTTTGTAGGAATATCCACGCTATTCTGAGGAAGACGTCACAAGTCGAAACATGTCAATAGCTTATGTGGAATAAAGCTTTGTTCATTTGATTTATAAGCGCATTCAATGTTTGTTAATTTATCATGGGTACCATGGAAATTCAGTTTTATTGATCTACTTTTATTATTACATATTCCCCATACTGATGGTTTTTTGTTTGTCTGTTTTGCTAATTGGGGATTTGGTTTTCAAGTAAGTGTTTTATTTATTTATTTTGTTAAATTTATTGGCCACCCCCTCATGCCTATGGCATCTTGGGGCAGTCTACAATATCATAAAACCACAATAATAATAAAATCAACAAAAATAAAAAACACCAAACCCACAACAATTTAAAAAGATCACTAAAACCCATAACCCCCCCACCCCATCCTCCTCTCCGAAGGCCTGGGTGAACAGCCAAGTCTTGCAAACTCATTGAAAGGTCAACAGGCCTGGGGTCAGGCGAGCCTCCTCCGGAAGGGAGTTCCATAAATGCAGCCCAGCCACTGAGAATGCCCTCTCCATTGTGGCCCGCCGTTTTACATGGGGGTCTCTAGAAAGGTGCCCCCGGTGGACCGAAGGGATCGCTCTGAGGTGCAGAGGGCAAGACGGTCCCTGAGATATGAGGGGCCCAGACCATGCAGGGCTTTATAGATCAGTACGAACACCTTGAATCTAGCTTGGTACGCTATAGGCAGCCAGTGCAGAGCGCAGAGCACCGGTGTTACGTGCTCACACGACCCATCCCCTTAAGGAGATGGGCCGCCACATTCTGCACTAGCTGCAGCTTCCAAACCAGAAACAAGAGAAGCCCCATGTAGAGCGTGTTACAGTAGTCTATCCTCAAGGTGATGAAGGCATGAATGAGAGTGGCCAGGTCGGGCCCGGAGATGTATGGTTGAAACCTCCGTACCAGATACAGCTGGCGAAAGGCGACTTTAGCTACCACCTCCATGTGCCGATCCAGATGGAGGTCCAAATCCAAAACCATCCCCAGACTCCGAACCTGAAGAGCAACAGATGGGGAAAAAAAAAACCTCCATCAGAGGGGCCAGCACCTCCCTCGCCCTTCCCAGCACCATCACCTCTGTCTTATTGGGATTGAGCTTCAGTCTGCTCTGCCACATCCAATCCACCACGGCCTCCAAACATTGGGAAAGTAACGAGACAGCATGGCCTGGGTCAGTTGAAAATGAGAGGTACAGCTGAGTATCATCAGCCTATTGGTGACATCGCACCCTGAACCCTCTCACGATCTCCCCCAGGGGCTGCATATACACATTAAACAATAGTGGAGACAGAATAGAACCCTGCAGAATGCCGCAGGTCAAGGCCCGGGGGCTAGGTGTTTCAGCCCCCAGCACCACCCGCTGGCTTCTACTTGAGAGGAATGAGCGGAACCATCCAAGGACCATCCTGCTCAGACCCCCCAGGTCTCGCAGCCATCTCAACAGCAGTCCATGGTCCACGGTATCAAAAGCGGCCAAGAGATCTAGCAGGATCAAAAAGGTCAAACATCCTGCGTCCATCTCCCGGCGGAGATCACCAGTATCCCTGGTGTTGTGAGATGGGGTCTGAACCAGCGCAGCAGTGGTAAGTAGGGCCCATGAACCTAAAAGAACATCCAGAGCCCAATGAGTCAGGGGATAGTGATACCACTGATGATCAGGCCCTTGATAAGTAGAAGTCTCTTGTACTGAGTCTTCTCATCAGTTTCTTGCATAGGTAGTGGCCTAGTACTCCCCCAAAATCTCTGCTTAAAATGAACAAAGTAGACTGACCAAATGAGGGAGAAATTTCTAGAAACATTGTTTATTTAAAGTCCTGGGAATTTTATTTTTTTTTCCATTTAACAAGAATTATTACATATTGGTATCTGATATATCTAGGACATTTTTTTGTAGTAGAAAAATAAGGTTTGTGGTATCTCATATAGAGCTGTGAGATATTCCTTTGGGAAAAGGTTGAGTTTAAGGGCCTTTCATTGTGCATGGCTTGAAGAATTTGTGCCCAATTATTACAATCAGGATGCTTTCAAGCTTTCACTGACGTTATACAAACTTTGAGATGGATAGATTTCATTACTTCAGAGAACCCAACAGATTCCTTTATTTATATATATATACACAAAAGCAGAACCTACAAGTAAAGAGGAAAGACACGAACTTGTGATTTTGATCAATGGTTTGATAGAAAGTGTATCCACAGGCAGCAGTGAACACGTGAACTGTAGAGTGAGCTCATCCTGGGACATGGCATGCAGCTGGGTAGTTTACTGAAAATCTAGTTTTCCTTTCTACCATTTCCTTTAATAATGCTTGCTGGAAAGCAACATCACTTTAAATGGGGATGAACAATTTCATGTGACAAAATCTGGTGTTTGTTTGTTGTAGCATTTCACACCATATTATATTTCATTGCCAAGTCTCGGGAGCAGCAGCAAGCTTTAGCAAAGTAGAAATGGAAGAATACAGATGATCTGTCATGATTCAGAAATTCTTCTGTCTTGATTCTGTTCCCCTTACTATAGTATTTCCTATACTATAGCTTCCATGCTGTGGTTTGTGGATCACCGATAATCCACAAAGCCATTTTAAGTAGTCGACTGCTGGTCTGCAGAACTGGTGTGGCCACAACAGTGAGATTTAGTCCTCACTGTTATTGAAGCTATCTTAGGGGAGGGACTGCCAGGGTGTACCATAATGCACTCTCTGTCATCCCTTCCTGGCTATGACCATGGCACTCATGGGGTCTGAAGCTGATGGTCTGTGTAGGCCCAATGAACCTGTGCTGAGCTGCAGCCATTGCTATTGGGTGTATCATGGCTTGCGAAAAATTTTGTGGGATGACAGCGATACTTGATCCAAAATTTTTCAGATACACTGTCTTACGTAGTTGTTTTGATTTGTTCTGCCTTTTGCCACTGGAGCTATTATTCCTTTATAGTTTTTCATTTACTTACAGCGATAGCTGTACTCACAAGTGCAATTAACTTGCGGAGTAAATTACAATCAGCATCTCATGTGGAAGCAGCCTAAGATACAGTTAAAGCTGTAAGTAAGTTAAAGGCACAACCACACTCCATTATAAACAGCAGACTGCCAAAGCCCCAATATTGAGGAAATCACTTAAGCTACAGTTCTGAAAACTTATCCATGGCTTATAATTGTGAGGACCATCAACATGCAAAGATTGAAGAAGATTCAGCCAGAAAATAAAAAGTTAAAACTGTGGAAAAGTGAATTGGTTGTGTTGAAAATGCACAGCGTCCCGATAATTTTGAATCATTGATATCTCCTCCGAACAGATGAGTTGAGCCCCCAGATTGCACATCCTTGTAGCATGAGATCTACACCAAGTGCTGATGTAGTGTGATAACAATTTTTGCAGGGCAGCATTAGTTATTAAAGATAAAAAATTCAGAGCATGCGGCAAGGCTCCGCACCCCCCAGCTCTAAAAGCAGACCAAACCTGTTTAAAAATAGGAAAAAAATCCTGAAACTGACTCGAGATGGCTGGCAGAAGTAAACCTCACCAAAAACTATCACAAATAAATGCTCTGGAAAGATTCTGCCATAAAGGACAAGCCGCTGAACTGCTGCACGGGAAGGAGGCATGCAGTGAAGAGAGCAAAATGACGGCGGTCCCGGCGGCAGAGCGGGAGCCTGAAACTGACCTGACTTCTTCCTCGGGCTCAGAAGGTGAGGAGAGAGAGGGCTCAGCGGAGAAAGAAAAAGGGTTTGTGAAAAATAAGCCCCTTATTAAGTCAGCGCTGGCAAATCCTCCAGACCGGCACCCTAGCAGGCTTAAAGCAGCCGGGACAGGGCAGGAGGGGGAGAGAAGCAGCAGGGGGGAAAAGCTGTCAGTTGATGCGGAGCGGGAAAGTGAAATAGACCAGGCCCCTTCAGGCAGCAATGAAGAAGAGAGAGCAGAGACAAGCTCTTTAAGAAAGTTACTAGGGTAGATGAAGGAAGAATTAAAACAAGAAATGAGGCAAGTAAAGCTTGAAGTAGAGGAAGGTAACAGGAGGATGGAAGGGATAGTAAAGAGAGTACAGGCAGCTGAAGGAAGAATTTCTCAGCTGGAAGCTCAGTCCCTCTCTACCCAGGAACAGCTAGAGAAATGGAAGGGCGAGACTTTTTTTTTACTTGCAAAATGTGAGAATTTGGAAAATCGCTCACGAAGAGGGAACCTGAGACTGAATGGTATAAAGGGGACTGGGGCCTTGGAAAAAATAAATGATATAGTTTGGGCTGTATTAAAAGAAAATTTTCCAGAAGAGATTCAGTTTCATGCTGCCCCAATAGATAGGACTCATAGAACAGGGCGCCCACCACAGAAGGATACAGACCCCCCCCCCCCCCCC